>WAAE01002241.1:0-30568 GCA_013400495.1 Nicator chloris | reverse complement strand
TGCATTCTCAGATCCTTAGCTGGAGAACACAAATTCCTTGCAACACTTCAAGAGAGGAATTTAAATATTTGTAGGGTTTGTTTTTTCTTTTTTTTTTAATAAAAAACCATGCAGATAACATTTTCAATCATAAAATATGAAAGGTGATCAAGACAATATCTTCTGTTCATATCAGCCCTCAATATTTGCTACAGGAAACAACACATTCCCATGCCAAAAGTGTGCTGGAGGAAGGAAGGAATTGGGGGAAGGGAAAAACCTTGAAAAGTACTCAGATGCATCATTTTTAATTACCTGAAAATATGCATTACATTTTTAATGATGGGCCCTTTTCCATTAAAGGGGCAGAGATCTTAGCTTGCTCGTATAATGATATAATCAGCAACATTTCTTGTTGGCAAAGGGCTGTATATATCCACGTAATACAGGCAAGTAAACTCAGCCTGTTTACCAAATCCAGAGCAATGGACATGACCAGTAGAGCATAACTCTACATTGAGGCTACATTTTCTTTTCCTTCCCTCAGTTTGCTGAGCAATATTCAACTACAAATTAGAAAATATAGAAGACAATACATCTATTTTTGTCAATAATCTCAGCAATGACACAACACCAAACAGTACTGAGGAAAAAAAAATGGAGTTTGTTTCAATATGCATGATTAGTACTGAAAAGAGTTAAACTGTTTTGCAAATTTTTTATTGAACAACATGACATACACAACAGCATTCAGTTAACAATGATCTTCATCAAAATCTTTCTTCAAGCAATAAAATGCATTCATTTATAATGCCAGTATTAAAAAAATCAAGATAGAAATTATTAAGTCATTGTATTATGAGCATTAAAAAGCACAGAAAGGCCATGTGTCAGAACTTGTAACGTGACAGTGTGACTAAACCAACAAATTTGTATTTGGTGAAGAGAAGAGTTTGTCATGTCTAAGATAATCACATTGTTTGCTACTACTGTCTTAATTTTATTCCCAAATGCACATGGGTAGTGGAAATCCAGATGATACAATGTATCAGGATTTCTAGAAGCCTTAAGGAAGCAAAGGTTCTACCAAAAAAAAAAAAAACCCAAAAAAAAAGCTTTTGCACAGATGAAGAGTTTTTCAAAAATGGAATAAAATCACCTACAAGAGTTAGGTAAGTAAACAGTCCTCACAGAAGTCTATCCTGGGACTTGTGCTGCTCATTGTATTTATAAGAAAGCCAGAAAAGGAGATGTAGCAAGGTGGCAAAAGTTGCTGATGCCACTTCATTATTTAGGGTGGTGAAGGTGAGGGCTTATTACAAAGAGTCACACACAGACCTTATATGACTTAGAAATTCAGCAATAATCCAGCACAGGAAATTAGCTAGAGACAAATGTTTAAAGACACACAGGAGAATAAAGCTTTCCAAATTTCAAATATACAATGAGCTGACCAGTATTACTCAGGAGGAGGAACCTTGAGGTTGGGACAGCAGATTATGGCAACATAAGTTTAGTGCTCAACAACAACATCACAAAAAGAAAAAAAATCCCTTATTGGAAAAGGAATTGATAATAAAACAAAGGACATCTCCTTGCTACCTATACAGTGACTGCATTTTAACTTCTATATGACTTTTGTGCCCTCCATCTGAAAGGATGTAGAGCTCAAAATGTTCCAAAGAGGGCAACGAGGAAAATCCAAGCATCATCTACCATATAATAAATAGCTATGTAAGCTAGAACTTTTGAATCAAGACACAGAAAGGTTTAAGAATGAATAAGGTAAAGGTTGATAAAGTCTTTAGCTGCAATGGAGAACTGCAATGTCTGTCTAAAAGAACGAGAGCCAAGAAATATCAAATGAAGCTAAAAGAGGGTCAAGTTCAAAACCAAGAGAAAGGTTTTCACACAGGTGATGGACCTGCAAGAGCTTCTGCTCATGGAATACCATGAGCACCAAAAGCTCAGACTTGTCCAAGGGACACCAGATAAATTCAGGGAACTGGAATCTAACAAAAGCAACTACATACACAGAAACCATCTACAGAAAAAGTATCATCCTGTGTAGTCGCCCTGTTTGTACAGTATTCCCTGCACATCTGCTTTCAGCTCCCACTGGGCTGGTGTACTGGGTTAAACAGTCTGCCCCATCCAGCCAGCCTCACATTCTCACTGCTGTGTGTGAAAGCACATGCCTTTAACAAATAACCATGGAACTGACAGAACCACAGAAAACAGAACTGCAAAAATTCTTGAGAGGTCATCTAATCTACTCTCCTGTCTCTGGGTAGAATCAGTTGTGCATGATCTTTTGTGGCAGATGTCTAACCTGTTTTTCAAAACCTTCAAAAGCAAGCTATTCTAGTGTGAAGCAGGTCTTCTCTGAAAAAAAGTTCTTTGTAATACAACCTGAATCTTCCATGCAGCAAAGTTAATCCCTTTATTTTTTCATTGTTACAGACACAGAGAGAGATGGACCCTCCCCTTTTGCAGTGGCCTTTCCTATCCTTGGATTTATCTACCAAAACCCAGAAAGAAAACTCAAGTGCTCTCAAATTGTTGTCACCTTATCAATGAAAGAAAAAAAACAAGCATTGTTCCTTGCAAATACCAAAATTCCTCTGCATATTCCCACTTGAGTGCATCACAGAAAGTAACAAAACAGATTCTTCTAGTGGGGACATTATTATTAAAAATAAACAAATGAACAAAAAACCCCAAACCCAAATAAAACCCACAAACACAAAAATGTGTGAAGTCTGTTTGGTATATAAAGAATGGCCTATAGCACATAATAAATTGAGTTCATCTACAACAGGCAGAGAGAACAGCTCTTCCTTTTCTGCAGGAATCTCCTCCAGTCCCCTTCTCCTCCTTATCCTTGTGTCACACAGACAATCCAAGTTCTCAATCACTCTTCACAGACTGCACTCCCTAGACCTCAGAAGATCCTCTTCTCTTCAAGACAGGAAAGATTTGGAGAAAGCCCAAAGGTGTAATGCCCAAAGCTAGACACAGCATTCAAATTGAGCCTAATCAAAGCTTTGACAAGTGAAGGGAATACTGCATGTGCCTTGCAGGCTTCCTGCTTGTGTGACGTGTGTGTTTCAGGGCACGGCATCCCGCTGATTCATCGCCAGCTCATAAATCACCCAGGCTCTGCAAAGCCTTCTGCTGCAATTGTTATCCACTCATTTTTACCCAGCCCATGATTTACGTAGTTTCAATAATTTTCATTTTTTTTCTTTCACACAGAACAGTTTCTACTAAAAAAGAGACAATTTTTTTAGAAATTTTAGCTTTGCCCTGACACCAAGCAGTATCAACTTGCTTCTTTTGGTAACTTCACGTGAACTGTAAGTATTTCCTAGGATCCAAGTGAGAATTTTAAAATCACTGGCTGTAGAAATTTAAGTGTGAATTTGTGCTTGTGTGTGCTAATTTTTATATATATTAAAAACAACTAAAGAAAAAGAGATGCCCAGAAACATTTTGTCTAAGTTCTAATCTTATGCTAACGGGGCTCCTCTTGACTATCTGCACATTTACTTAGGGCTTTTTTGTCCATCCAATCATCTGGTTTGCACAGTAGCAACGCAGAGCAGACATTGGGTGCAGTCTGACTAGTTCAGCACACACCAAAGTAGTTCATCTAGCACTTGAAGTCCCAAGCTAGCGTTTAGGAAAAAACAAGGGAGACTGACAAACAACCACCTAAGTCAAGATGTCATCAAGCAGATGTCAGACCTTGGTTGAATTCTGCACCTTTACCTTTTGAGATTTTTTCTTGCATTGAGAATTAATAGGGAGAAAAGCAAGTAGCACTCACATATTGCCCACAGACAGTTAGAGACACTGTTGGCATTATTGACTTACTCAAATTTGTATCCCAATTGCAATAAAAATACCGCAGGTTTAATGCACAGGTAAATGCAAAGTTACTATAGAATTAAGAGTGCTAAAGCACCAGGAAACTTGTTGTAACAAGCAGAGACACATGAGCTAATTCCCTCTGAGCAATTTATTCAGTGATTTCAACCCCTGTTCTGGTAATGAATTCAATGGGACATTTTTATTTCTGTGAATTTATTCCTTAGAATTATTAATAAATTAATTATATAACCATGCTCAGTCTCCAGATTGCTTGCAAACTAATAGCCATCCCACCAAGATTTTATGTTCATAAATCAGATTACTTATTCAGCTAATCCACATATTTTTCAGTCTACAAACCCACAGCATTTTCAAGGTGGTTACTACATTAAAGATTATGCAAATAAGTATCATGACATTTTTATCTTTCTCAGCTGAGCATCTCGGAAATCAAGAACTTTTTCACATGAATAACTGCAGAAAACATTCATCAGAGTCTGAATGCAAACTAAATAGGGAAATTCTTAACCCATTTTCACTTTCAAAAAGATAAGATTAAATTTAATATGATAAACTAATTCACAAATATTTTGAGATGGTACCTAAAATATACAAAATATTGCATAATAATTAATTATGTGGGATATACAGAATACAGGATTCCATTAACTTGCACAATGGCCAGTTTCTTCCTTTCATACTGTATGCAAACAGAATCATGTTTAAAATCAAAGTCAAATATTACATGTAATTTTTTTCCCTACTTTACTAAAAGTAAATTTTTACTAAAAATTTACAACATATAAATTTTTTCTCTACCATAGAGAAATCTGTATTTAACAAAATCTTTTGGGTTGCTTCACAGTATGTTGGTAAAACCGGCCAGGCATAGCATGAATACAATTTTTGGCCAGTAGTCCACACTTCAAGTAACACTGATAAGTAGCCGGTGTGCTACTAACATAACTTTACTTAAGTTAGTAGCAAAAATTCAAGTAAAGTACAACTAAACTTAGAACAGCACTTTGACTCTTACTACTCATTTCTGATGTGTCAAATTTGTCACATTTTAAAATAAACTTTGAGAAGGAGAGGCTACTAGGAAAATGACAAAAGGCATTTCTAAAGACCCTGCTTCTCATTTTGTGTTACTAAGAGTATAGAAATGGCTTCAGGAACATTGCATTGTATGTTAGGTATTTGATGTGTGCAGTTAAAAGGCCTTTAATATTACCAAAGTAGTCTCCTTAATCCACAGTTCAAACACCTATTTTGAAGGCATTTGGCATTATATTTAAACAAAGCCAGTGCAGTGCCTGCAGCTGCAAATTGCAGGGAACAAATGCAAATCACAAAAGTTCACACTGCAGGCTCTGAAAAGTCATCAAAACCTCCAAGTACTTTTAAAGAATAAGATACAAAGCACCACCAAGACACCACAAGCTTCCCTGCAGGAATCCACTGCTTTTTACCTGACAGAGCAGTGAATATAAGGACTTCAATCCTTCCTTTT
Organism: Nicator chloris; assembly: GCA_013400495.1. Classification (NCBI taxonomy): domain Eukaryota; kingdom Metazoa; phylum Chordata; class Aves; order Passeriformes; family Pycnonotidae; genus Nicator; species Nicator chloris. The sequence goes on along the minus strand of WAAE01002241.1, from coordinate 25,200 downwards.
TCCAGAACCTCTATGAAAATTCAAATAACACACAGTAAACACATACACAACCAAAAGGGGAAAAAAAGTTGTTTTTGTTTTCAGTACTTGAGTTTTTTTGAAGAGTTAAAACCTTACAAATTATAGCACAAATTGCACCTGTGCAATGCTGCTAAAAATGGCTGAATTAACAGAAAACTTGTCTGAGCATGTTGCATACTGTTGCCAGGAAATTGTAATAGTACCAATGACTACTTAACCATCACTAGGAGCTATTTCTTAACTGCCACAACTTCCTATCTTCATTTCCACCTACTGTCCAGTAAAAGGTTATCTCCACTTTGTAGGTACAAAAAAAACCAACCCAAAAACTAGTAATAACTTCTGTAAGAATTCTAAACTCTTCATGCTAATTCAGTGATATACAGAGGGATTATACATATTCTCTTGCATCATTTTATCTACCTGATAGTTCTACAAACTGCAATATAGCCAATGAGTAAAGGCACAATTTCATTTTTAATCCACCCATTTTTCTTTAGTGCAGAAGTAAGAATAATAGAAATATTGAAAGCTAAACAGCCAGGAAGGATATAAGTTGGGTACCGAGAGAGATTTAAGTTCAAAGTTGGAAATAAAATAAATACACAGTTACAGATACTGGCCTTTCCCCTTTGATGGAGCAGAAGAATACCCATGCATTTGGACTCAAAGCATCCAGCACATTTCCTCCTGGGCAGCCCAAATGTGTCAGTCAGAAGGCCTCCCACCACAAGCAGCCACTCCACTGGGCCAGCTCACCGGCAGGAAGAGAGCTGGCACAGCTCTGCACTTGCTGGGAAGCTGCGCTTGGGGCTGGGGCAGGGAGCAGCTCTGACTCACACAGCTCCTGGGGACCTTCCTCTCTCCACTCTGCTGATCATAACTCATGCTACAGATATTTCTGCTGGTTTTCCAAACTTTATTTTCTCCCAGCACTTTCTTCCTCCATGAAAAAAAAATTGAATCTTAAATCCTAAGGCACCCACCACCCTTCACATGCCTCAAAAAGCTTCACACTGTACTAATCCCCTGTGCATGATGAGAAAACTATCACGGTCAATTTTCACCTGGCCAAAAGGTAAAAAAACCCAAAGCCCCAAACCAAACAAAAAAACAAAACCCCACCTCACAAACCTGGGACAAGAGCCTGAGATCTTCTTCCCTAATTCAGGAGATTCCTGCATTTTGCCCCAAATATTACTAAAAGAAGTACCAAGGGCCTTTCCAGCTCCCTAAGACTATTAACAGGCAGATTGGTGACTGTTCACACCAAAAAGCATGCAAAGTTGTTGCTGAGCTGTATTTAATTTTCTTATGAGTAAGGTAGCATATAAAATACACTCTGCAGTATTAGTAAGGGAAAGGTATTCAACTCAAGCCAGGTGCAAAATTAACAGGAGGAAGAGCCTTGTTGCACCAAGTCAGGTTAGGAATTGCAATTTGCACTTGTTCAAATGAGCCCTCGTCTTTATTCCAAAGCGACTGCTTGTTTAGGTGTGTAACACAAACCCAGCAAGATACATGACACTTATTCAGCAGAAAGACACCTCTTCATTTTCAGCAGGGCTGGTTGTAGATAGCCACTCAAATCAGCAGGGAGAATGTACCATGCAACTCCACAGCCCTTCTCTCACCCTTAATTCTATTACTCATCCCCCACAGACACTGCCACTGTTTACATTGCCACTCTTCCTATTTCTCTATGAGTTATGGGTGTTCCAGGATTGTAAGTGAGGTGGATTGAGAACTGGCTGAACAGCAGATCCCAGAGGGTCATAATCAGTGGCATAGGGTGCAGTTGAAGGCCTGTCACTTGTGGTGTCCCCCAAGATTCAATACTGAGCTCAGTAGTGTTTAACTTGTTCCTCAATGACTCAGATGAAGGGGCAGAGGCCTCCTCTGCAAGTTCCCCAATGACGCAAAGCTGGGAGGAGTGGTCAGTACCCCAGAGGGCTGTGCAGCGCTTCACAGGGACCTCGACAGGGTGGAGAGATGGGCAGAGGAACTGTCTGAAATTCAACAAAGGCAAAGGCAGAGTCCCGCACCTGGGGAGGAATGATCCCAGGCACCAGTACAGGCTGGGGGCTGAGCTGCTGGAAGGCAGCTCTGTGGAGAAGGACCTGGGGGTCCTGGTGGACAACAAGCTGTCCATGAGTGAGCTCTCCACGAGCCATGCCCAAGAAGGCCAATAAGATCCTGAGGTGCACATTAGGAAGAGCATTACCAGCAGGTCGAGGGAGGTAATCTTGTCCTTCTACTCAACCCTACTGAGGCTGCCTCTGGAGTGCTTTGTCCAGTTCTTGGCTCCTCAGTACAGCGGGTCAACATCTCTCTTATGAGGAAAGGCTGAGGGAAATTGGCCTGCCCAGCCTTGAGAAGAGACAAGTGAGAGGGGATCTCATAAATGTCTGTATATGAAGGGAAAGTGCCAAGAAGATGGCTCCAGGCTCTGCTCAGTGGTGCTGAGCAATAGGACAAGAGGTAACAGTGAGAAACTGATGCCTAGGAAGTTCCAAAGTTCTAAAGAACTTCTTTACCGTGCAGGTGACTGAGCACTGGAACAGGATGCCCAGAGAGGGTGTGGGGTCTTCCTCACTGGAGATACTAAACAACTGTATCCAAGACCCATTCCGTGATTCTGTAAAGCGTTTGGTACTGTGTAAAACTTCATTGTACTTAATATTGCTGCAAAACATATAGGCCTTGTGATGTTTTAGTAAATCAATTGATATAAATGGCTACAGATAAGAAAATGCCTGGCTAAGCGCTATTTAAAAACTTTCACTGATGCAGCACGTTAAGTCTCTGCATGATTCACTTGCATTAAAGATGCTCCTCTCAGTAAAAAAATCCCCGTGATAAGGTATGCTTCCTATTTAATTGGGCATGCCTGGGAGCTGAGCACACAGTGTGTGTGTGGGAAAGGGATGGGACCCAGCCCTGGGAACAAGAAAAAGCTGACTAAGACAAGATCAACATTTTGAGCACACAGCAAAGCAGATCTGGCTTTATCAAGGCACACAACGCCCCTGTGAGTCTCAGTGCCCCTGCTAATTCCACACTCAGGTCACCATTTTGAGCATGCTGTCAACTGAAGCAAGAAGAAACACAAACTGCAGAGCACGCAGAAGCCTGAAACACTCACTAAGGGCAAATGCAATCCAGTTTACCAGTTGGTTTTGTGGTGCTGCTGGCAGCCTGTGTGCTCAGATAGAAAGACAGCAACTACAGCTGGGAAGTAGAATATGGGACTTGGATGTTTGTACAAGGCCGTGCTATGCCCCTGGAAAGCAAATCTTGTCCTGCTTTTCTGCTACATACACAGGTGCCTGGAACACAGCCTGGAAGTCCAGGCTTTTGTCTTCGACTCTCTTTCAGGCCACCTTCAAAGTTTTTGTTTTACACAGCACTGCCTGGCACCCCTACTGTGCCCAAGCTCAGTCCTCATTACAGCACCGTCTATAAACGTGACCTAATTTTTATGCCTGAATATCAACTTCTTGGACCTCTGCCTCTCCACAAGGCATGTGCTGGGACAGGATCTCATACAGCTGCAGCTGGAAACCTAGCAGACTGGCACTGCATAGAAATTGCTCAAACAAACATGGCAATAAGTTGACCAGCATGTTGAATGCAGGTGCATGCAAGCACAAAGCTCAGAAGTTTTCTCAGTCGTTAAGCAGTTTAAGAACTGTGCAACATCACCTCATCACCAACCACATCTCTGGGGCACGGTATGAAACAGCACAGACTGCGAAAACAGCAGAGGACTGAGAAAACTCTTTAGAGCACAGTCCAAATCCCCTCCAATCTATTCTGGTATGTTTCTCCAGTGCAAAATTATTCCAGATTCCAAGAAGAGGAAAAATCACTGGACCAGGCCACTAGCCACGCCAAAACATTGTAGAAGCAACCAAATCTTTAGCAGTACAAATTACCCAGACAAGCAATCAGTACCAGCCAGCTGTAGTTATAGTCTGAAATTTTTAATGTTAACTGTAATAACTTGCATTTTGAAAGGTTACACAGTTAGAATCATAGAATTGTCAAGGTTGGAAGAGATCTTTAATATCATTAAGTCCAACTGTCAACTAGGCACCATCTCTGTAACCCTACACCACGTCACCCAGCACCAGATCCAAGCACTCCTTAAAGACCTCAAGAGACGATGACTCCACCTCCCTGGGAAGCGTATTCGAATGCCTGACCACCCAAACAGTGATTTTTTTCTTCTAATAGTTAATCTCAATCTCCCCTGTCTCATCTTAAAGGCACTTCCTCTGGTCCTCTCTCTGCAGTCACGGTGAAAGAGACAGACCCCACCTCACTATAGCCGCCTTTCAGGGAGTTGTTGCATCAACCTGGCCGATCACACTGAGCACTGGTTCGGCCTGTCAAGAGTTCACCATCTGAGAGCTGAAGGGAGAAGTGGTAAAATGCCCTCTGCGGATTTTATCGAGGCAACTGGAAAAAAACGGACACATCTGAGACTTGCACACCATTCTCATCGTATGACGGCTTCTCACAGAAACCTTCTCTCTCCTTACTCAGGCTTCAGACCTGCCCGCAGACACAGCGCAGTGTTTACATGGAGCACACAGAGCTCCAGCGCTGGCACCGCGCGGGGACAGGGCCCCATGTCCCAAACTACAGCCGGTGTGCAGCTGCTCCCGCGGCTTTTTATTGCTCACCTCCCAAACTGCTGCAAAGGCCTCTGTGCTATAAATGACTCAGACCCAGCGCCTTTTCCAGTCCCGCTCACCCTCTACGGTGAGAAGCCCCACACCTCGACACTTTGCTCCCTCCCATGCACACGGGCTACCCCGGGGCCGAGGCTGCCACCGCAGCCAGGTCCCTGAGCAGGGGTCCGCGACACCGCAGGGCAACGAGGAGGCGGAAGAGCTGCTTTCTACGCGACTCGCCCCAGGCGCGGCCGCTCCTAGCTCGAAGCCTCACAAGCGCCGGCCAACCCCGCTCGCCCTCGGCCTCGCCGACCAAGCCCGGCCGGAGGCGGCGGAACCGCCACTGCCGCCACTGCGCATGCGCAGCCGCAGCACGGCCACTGGAGCCGGGGAGGGGGAGCGCTCCGGGCCCGGGCGCGGAGCGGGGCGGCATGGCGAGCCTGGTTCCCGCCGCCGCCTCGTCTCCCGCCGGCGCCGCGTCCCGCAGCAAGAAGCGCCCGGCGAGCCCGGGCACCGGCGGCGGCCCCGCCAAGAAAAAGAAGGCTACGGCGCCTGGCGGCTCACAGGTAATGGTGAGAAGGGGGCGGCCAGCGCGCATGCGCGGAAGCGAGCTGCCTTTCCCCGCCCTTTCCCGGCGTGCTGGGAGCGTGTCCCGGAGCCCCCGCCCGCCGGACTGTCCCCGCTCCCGGTACCCGCGAGTATCCCGGGACACGCCACCTCCCGCTCGCCTCCCCCCGGCCCTCCTGCCTCCTCCTTTGCCGTCCTGCCTGTGGCCGCGCTAGAAGCTGCCGAGCGGTGTCCCTCGGGCCGGCAGGGCCCCTCAGAGGTCGGGACGCCGACTGTTGAGCCTTCCTTCATCCCGCTGTAGCGAGGAGGTTGTGTCCTCTCCCCTCCATGTGCACAGCTGAACCGGTCGTGTTGTTCTCCCCCCTTCCCCGGCCGGGTGTGCGGCCGGATGAGGCAAAGCTTAACCGGGATGTCGTGGAAGCTGCGTTTGTGACCACCGAGATACGGAGTGTGGTGACACAGGTGTGTGTTGACACTTCCTGACCGAGCCGCCCCGCAGCTCACTGTTCCCTGCGGTCGCCTCCAGTGCAGCTCTGTACGTGAGGTGGTGCCGCGCCTGAGCTCCGTGCGTACCCCCACATTCACATCTCCCACCCTGGGTGATGCTGATTTTAGTGTGGGGCAGCTGAGCTGTCGCGGAGGAGGGACGGGTGCTGGACAGAGCACAGTTCAGCAGCTGCTAGATCTGCTGTGTGCAGCGCACATGGCCTTCTCCCAGTTGGACTAAGTGGATAGAAGATTTACATGTGAAATGAAGATGTAACCTCAGAGCCGGAGTTTTGGGGAACAGAGTCGATCAGGGAGGGAGAAGGGTATTAGTGTCAGTTTGTCCTAAACTCAAGCCTTCAGTCTCAGCAGGTGGTGCAGCCTCATTTTCTGCATTGTGTGACACCAGCACCCATCCCCAGCTGATGTCATCTTCCTCTTGATGATGAGGTGTAGATCACACCATTATAGAAATAAGCAATTACTCAAACTGTTCTGTTTTTCATCTGCCTGTTGATGATGAGGTGGCATCTCATGCTTCAAAATTAAGTCCTAGAAGATGTTCAGTCAGCATGTACATGACATCTGTACAGACTATAGATGCTGTTATGTCTTGGATTACTTCTTTTCGGAAGATTTTGGTAGCTGCAGTGGTCAAAAGAGGGTTGGAAAAAATGGCGAACTCCTTTCTTCCCACTAGAAATGATTCTTCTCAGTAATATTTAATGAGCTATAACAGTAACATAGCTACAAAGTCAGCTACTAACCTAACTGGCAGTAGCTAACCCTACTGCCAGTTAGGTTGCTTGTGTTCACATGAGCCACCAGATCAGGGGAGTGCTTATGCATTTTTCACCAATCTTCTCTCCGGGCAAATAAAAGCCATTGTGCATGCACGAGAGCACAGACATAAACTCTTCCTCATTTGAATGATGCTCGTTTTTACCCCGTGGCGGTTACATGGTTTCTTTTCTGGTGAGCTTATCCTAGGGAGTACACACCATAGTGTATAATGTCGCTAACAAACTGCAGCACAACTGTAAAAAATTACTGCCTGACATGATCATATTTGACAACTTCTTCAAGGTGTGATAGAGATCACGATCTGGATTTTCCAGTGTGGAGCAGTCTGCTCTGTTTGTGTGTGTGTGTATGCAGATATAAAGCATTATGTATTGATATATAGCTTAAATGTGTATAAAATAATTTATGCTTAAAATACTTGACCACACCCTTCAGCCTCTAAAACTGTTTTCCAAAGTTCACACCAAACTTAAGCTTGTGGACAGCTTCCAGTGCTATGAGACAATCCATTATTTCTTTCTCAAACTGGGTTTCAGTAGTGTGTGATAAACAGTTTTTGTAATTCTTCTCACAAGTCATTTCCGTGGAGAAAGAAGTAATTGCTCAACACTACATCCAAGTCATCACACACATTCATTGACTTCAGCAGTGCAAATCAATCCCACAAGGAAAAGACAAAAAATGCCTCAGAAAATGTGTAACCTCCGGAATGGGACAAGAAACAGCTTATTCTAGCAATCTCATTCAATATTGCTGGCTAGCTCTGACGCAAGCCAGGGCTTGCATGTTTTGAGTTAAAAATGTTGATCATGCCATGGCTCAGCATTAAATGGTTTGTATTTTAAGTAAACTGACATTATTTCCTTGGTTAACTAGCAAACTGCAGGTAAGAGAATCCCTACTGGGAGGTTTAAAACTACCTGCAGGGGTCAACTTAGATCTGGGGACCCCCTGTTGTATAAACTTCTGCTGAGAACCTCGTGCTGGCCTGCGTGAAAATACACTTCACGTTGTGCCAGCTGTGAGCATCCCCACGTCTCTGATTCCATCTTTGTGAAATTAAACAGAAAGAGATTTTTGTTAGTTCTGCGAAGCGCATGCTTAGTTTTTCTCTTGTGCTCTATGTCACAAGCAGCTGTCACAATGCTCACCCTGAAAGACACGCTGGTCTGGTAAAAGGGTAAATTTCAAGAATGCGTTCATTTTTTTATAGAACAAATTTGCTTAAGGATGGTAATGTAGTCAACTAGTTTGAGTAACGGTGTATATTCTACAGGAAGGCACAGTTGCCACACAGCATACAGATTTTTATAAACCCCATTTTGATTTTGTTTTTCCAACACATGAATTGCTACTTTCTCTAAGACACACCTTAGGAACATTACCAAAAAACATTCTTCATCTTTTTTTTAGAGCGTTGTGCTACTAACACCAAGGTCTTGGGTTCAGTTCCCATATGGGCCATTCCCTTGAGAGCTGGAATTGATGATCCTTGTCAGACCCTTCCAACTGAGAACATTCTGTGTGATTTGTGTGAGTTACTGACCCAAAGGTATTGAGTCATATTTGTTTTGGATGCACATTGCTTATAGGGCTTGTCAGTCATTTCTACAGAAGGAGACACATCCTTTTTGGACATAATGCCTGTGTTTACCAAATGTAATATTAAAAGTGAGTTTACAGGAAAGCGTGATTGCAAATTGGTTACTTCACTTTCATCTGCATTACACAATTATTCCTCCCATGCTGTTGTGCCACTGCAAAATACCTCAGTCTTTGCTGCAGCCGTGTTGAGTATTATTATGGATATTAAAAGGTAACATTAATGTGTCAAAACCAGTGCTGTGTAGTGATTTACACAGCACCATTGCCTTAGATACCTGCCCAGTGGTTCCCAGTAGCTGCTGATTCAGCTCCATCCCTGGCTCTTGTGCAGACGTTTCCAGGTCTCCTGTCTCATTAATTACTATCACTTAACCTGGGATAGAATCTTTGATACTGATCTTGAAATGCCACCAGTTGCTCTACCTTAATGTTCACACCATTATTTTTATACATTATACTACAGCAGGAAGCTTTTAAAAGGGTATATTCTAGATCAAGATGTAAGTAATGAAGTAAAATGCTTTTCTGTGACAGCTAACAGTCTTTAAAGATAGAATTTGCAGTAAGATAGGAGAATGATTTGGAAAAAAAGTTTCTGATTTTATCATAGGAAAAATTAAAGATTGAAAATATGCTAATTAATATGGTAAATCTAAATTTACTTACATTATTTTGTGAAATAACTTCAGACTTAAAATGGTGAAATATTTATATTGATTTTATCTATAATTATTATTATTGCAGCAGTACTACCGGTATGTCTGTTTAATGCTTTTGTATTTCTCATTCTATGCTTAAAAGCAAAAACTATACAACAATGTTAGAAAATAAAATCAAAATGGTTTAGTTACTATCCTGTTAAATAAACTCCTCTAATGCACCACACAAAAATAAATGGAGTGACTCTGATACAATTAAAACTCCACTTTTATTTTAGATGTATCTGTATTATGATGTGTTTATCTCATAAACTGAAGATCATGAGATTTCACAGTTCTGATAGACAGCTGTAAGCTCAACAAGTGGACTTAAGTATATATATATTAACATGATTACTGTTATGTACTCAAAAGCTGCCCACTGAAGGCAGGGAGGTTATCCTAGTACATAAACAGCACAGAATTTGACCCTAAACATCAGTAAATTTAATAAATTCTCCCGTTACGCTCTTTTACCAAGCCTAGCACTCTTAGTAGAAAACTATAAAAATAACTTTTTTTTTTAAAGGAGTCTTTTTGATCTGGCTGTTAGTTCCTGAAAATTGAGGTTAGGGTGAATGAGTTTAACTACAGAATTGGCAAGTACCACTACTGCTACTGAGCTGAGCTGCTGCTGTCACCATGTTTTGGGACAAACTCTTAGAGGACCTCCTTCAGTGTGGCACAGTATGACAACTTTCTGAGTGAAAAGTAAAAACTACCTACTTACCACTTTGGACCTTGTTTTACTTACCAGTAAACAGAGCTTGTTTACTGTAATCAGTAAGATACCAAACATATTCTAATTGTTTTCGTATTATTCCGTATTAGACTTTCTGCTACACAAAAGCATGATTCTTCTTTGTAGTTGGAAATTTAATAAAAAAGTAGCCTTTCTCACCAATCCACCTGCCCTGAAAGACAGAAGGAACTTGACACAGCATACTAGTAGGGAGATAGAAGTACATATCTATTTGCCACTTTATTAAAATGCTGTCGTGTCATTATGCTCTAGACCACACTTTCTGTTTTAAAACCTCTCTCATCCTGTAAGAATGTAACAGTAAACAAAAATACATGAATTTAACCAGTGAAGCAATTCCAGTCTGAAGCTACTGCTTGCCTGGAATGGTATCTTTAAAAGATACAATGTGTTCCCACAGAATGTTAATTAAAACCTAATTATATTGATTTAAATGACACTTCCATTGGATAAAATATAGATACCATGATACATTACAGGTGATTGCTAGTTACTGATAAAAACTGCCAAGGTGAGCTCTTCGAGTTCAGCCACTTGCACGTTTACAGGAAACTCTACCCAAGAGTTTTGGCTCTTACAAAACTAGCAGCCAGTTCAAAACAAATTGGTGTGTCTTAACAAGAGTTTTAGCTGGTAGTATTTCAGTTGGCAGAGCTATCCCACACATTATTAATGTACGCTGGCATCACAGTGCATGTCACCAGAAAAATCCCCCAGACCTGCAGATCTCGGAATGAAGCTCTCAGAGGGTCACCGCTTGTATCTAATCCTTTCAGACTCTGCACTGCAAAGATACTTTCTGCGACAAAGCTGATAGTGAATAGCTGGAATACTCTTCCCAAAATACATCTTATTTTCAGGCAGTCCACTAAGGAGACACAGGATTATCCCGAAGCACCAGTGTTTGTCAACTTGCACATTTGAAGTTAAATCTGTTAAAGAACCAGAATCCCTCCCGTCCCTGATGGGGAAAAATGGTAATTAAAAGACAAAAAGCAGATTTTCTACAGAAATCTGGTAAAATTTATGTGTGTTTTAAGCTTAGCTTTATTTTAAAAAGGGAATTGCTTTTATAGAGCAATCTAGGTTAAAATGGAAACTGTCAAAACAGAGCTAAGAATTCTTTGCTTGACATTTATCAGATTTTGAAGGCTTCAGATGATCTGTAATCATAAAAGTATGTGAATTTCTAAACCAGACTATGCCAATCTCAAAGAATTACCTACCTCCCCCAACCAAATGTGAATAGATTTTAGTTTTAGAGTAAACACAGATGTGTTATGTTGTAGAAAGGCAAAAGCATATGTGTGCTGCCTTTTACTGTGGGCATCAGTATGCTGATGTCATGGTTTTTTTACCCTTCTTCACTTGTCCTAGCAGACAATTTTAATTTCTCCTTTAGCTAACAGAAAATGAAGTCTTACTATGGGCCTGATATTTCTGGGTCTGAGAGATTTTAGCCTGTTAGCAGCTGCTTTCTCCCAAGGAAAAATTTATCAAGAAGGCTTATTCTCAAAACAGTCTTGGCAAACAACTATCCTTTCTCAAAACAATCTTTCTCCAGGTGGTGTTTTGCTTTTCCAGTTCTCAAAACATTTTAGCTGTTTCTCTAGTTTAACCAATGGGATTAGAGAGGTGTCGTTCCTATTCACCAATCATGTTAAATCTGTATCAGAACACCTTATAAAATGGTGATGGGGGTTAGACAATAAAGTTTTGTTTTCTATGCTCTTTGCCTTTTAAAATATTTAGAGTCTCTCATCTTTTTTCATGTCCTACAACGACATCTTACTATGATCACACCTAGTTTCAGGATTCATAATAAACATGCGGGAGACTTAATAAAGATGGTTTACTGCTTCTATCATAAGTAGATAAAATAGGATATGTTATTTTTTTTGACAGAGAAAGAGCAATCTAAAACACTTCATACATGTATTTTAGCATGAAATTTTCTCTGAGAGATAGTTCCCCTAAAAAGTGATCTCAGAATACAGTTAGTGCTCTAAAAGATTCAGATTAACAAAAGAAAGTTTGCAGTAACTTAACTATCTAGATATTGCAGATTCGAAGAGGTGTTAGACTGTTTTTCACATTTTTCTAAAGTTCAATAATTGTGTTTGGGAGTAACTTCAATTCTTACTGTAGCAAGGCAATGATAGTTATATCAATTATATATTATATCCATTTATTCAATGTATTCATTTTGGATTAGAAAGGCTAATATAAATATTAATTTATTAACCAGGGAGTGTTGTGAACACATTTTTCAAACATTCCAAGAAAACAGAATGGAGAGATTGGCTGTTTATTGAAACCTGTAGGCAGCCATAAAAGCTGTGACACACTGTGTTGTGAAGTATGCCTGGCCCTGGTGCAAGAATTCATATCCATAAACAGCGTGTCTTGCCTCACTTCAAAGCACACCTGCAACTTTAAGAGGCTCAATTAGGCAAGTGGATTAGTTTCTCATTATTGGAGTCCCAGTCTCCTCCTATCTTCTTCCCTTCTCCACCTCCACAAGTCTCAGCTGCATGCTCCTGCTGCCTGCATCATGCCAGCTTTGGCTCTCCCCAGACCTGTTCCCACTGGTAGAGGACAGCAGTCAGGACTTGACAAAAATTCTCCCTCTCCTGGAAGCTGCATTGCCTCCTGCTGCACTGGTGAGCTGGACTGAGTCACAGGGAAATCTAACAGCTGTGGGGTGTAGCATAAAGAAAAGGCACAACCAAGTGGCAAGGAAAACCACTTTTCCACTACAAGCAGCCTACTTCATGAGCTTACATACTCTTAATTCCAGATTTCATTAGTTGACTGTAACAGACTAAATGAAATGCTCGATCCAGTGTCCCTGCCTGCAGGAAGGCCTGGAAAGTAACAGCTTCAGCTGTCATATTGCTTGTCTGTCAGCCTCGAAGTCCTTCAGCTGATTCTACTAACCGTGAGATGCCACCAAAATAAGCTATCAAGAAATATGTACTAGTCCTAATTATACTTCTCCCTGAAGATTTAGGCAACTTGTTCTACTTGGGATTCAGAACCATGAACATCTGCCTTTTTGAAGGCAGGTATTAAATAATTTCTTTCAAAAGTAGAAGCACACTTATGCACTGATGATTGCTTTTTATATCATCTGTCCTTACAACTGCTTAATCTGTCCTCACTTGAAGTTACTTGTTCCTGCCACTGCCTGAAGGGATTCAAACCCTCTTTTTCCCAAGCACACCCTAACCACTGGGCTAAAAGCAGGTCTGGTGTGGGTGTGGAAAAGTGTTCCCCGCTACAGCCAAGGATGGAGGTTTTCTCTCTTCCAAAGAGAACAAATCCATGGTTTGGTAATGAACATGGTTATCAGAATGGTCTGCGTATGTATTTTAGGTCTTTATTTCTGTTACTTATTATTACTTGTTACTAATTATCTTATGATAATTTTAATGCAAAATACACAGTTGTGCAAACAGGGATCAGAAATTATTTCCTTTTTAAACTCTAGACAAAAAGTGAAATAGCTGTGCCACCTAATAAGATGTGTTTATGTTATAGTAAAAATGCAATGCTGTTAATTCAAGAAACAAATTTGAAATGGACAGAAGGAAACTCTTTTGTGAGTAATACTTACACTGTAGTGGAGGCCATCATTTTGGGAGGGGTGAATATCTGTGGCTACACGTCTTGTAATTGTCCCGTCCCAGGATGTAAGTACTGGCTGACGCAGGAAGAAGTGGTGTCCCTGCTGTTTAAAAGACTGCTGTCGATAAAGAGCGTTTTTGAGAATTAAAAGAGAAAATTCCTCTTATAAAGCGTTGTAGGCCATTGCTGGGATTTACCACATGAAAAGAGACTCTTTATATCATATTTTCTTTTTTATCATTTCTTAAACAGAGAAATATGATTTGTTGTGTATCATATATCCTTAATTTTCAATAAACACACAAAATGCTGCGCTTCTGTGTACAGCCTACCTAATATGTGTACTACATAAAATCTGATATAATTTAAAAAGCTCATTTTGCAAACATCCACAGGCCGAGGGATGAAACCTTCTACACAGTTTTAAGCAACTTAGATTTTTGAATTTCTGCCTTGGAGTGTTGACATGCTTGTAGCTTTACTTAGCCCAGTGTTCATAAGGATGCAGTGTGCTTATCATGACAGCCTTGTTTATTGCTTCCTCAGATTTTTACTTTTCTGAGTTAATGAAAGAACAAGAAGAAAGGCAGGAAAGGCTGAGACACCAATGACAGTTTCTGCATAAATTAGACAAGGTTTACAAATATGGCTAATGTTATTTAAGTAGTACAACTGGAAAACTCAAATCAAATTTCAGGCATTTAAGTCTTTTTTCATATTTGAAAGTGAAACAGCAACTTCCCAAGAAAAACACAGAACTACGGCTTAGAATTTGGTTAGATATGAATCAAGACCACATTTGAAGAAAAGGTTATTGGCATCTCAGGAGTATAGAGGATGTTTATCATGCAATGGAGAAAGTATTGTGAAAACACTCATCATTTAGCATAAAGGTGGAGGGAGTTAAAACCCCCTAGGAAACTGAAAATCGTGTGCCATAAAAAGTCTTTCTGTTGAGTCTGTGGTATATTGGTATGCAGTCCATCCAGAAGCTTGTCTTAATTTTCCAGATAAACAGATACGTTTAATAAAAGATGACTCATCCGTCTAAAAACTTTGTTACATTTATGCCCTGAAATCATCAGGACTACAGCTGAATTGGAACATGCAGAAGTTAGAGCTGTAATTAATGTGAGTTATATGACTGCTTATGACTAAAAGAGCTTTTTGTTACTAAAACCAGTATTTTCTATTTTATAAGATATTGATTTCTAGCCGGGGAGACGGAACACTGCACGGAGAGTTGTGCAACCTCTGTGCTTGGAAGTGTTTGGGGCCTGCTGGGGCAAAGCCCTAAGAATCTAGCCCAAGGTCAGTTTTGACCCTGCGTTGAGCAGGAGGGGAGCTGGTGACCTCCTGAGACCCCTTCCAACCTCAGTGATTGAGTGGTACTGTGTCAACTTCCAGATATCTGATTATGTGACTAAGATGGGTGTGTCCTCCCTCTCCCTAAACAAACAGTCCTATGCTCCTGTTATAGGCAGGTTCAAACATGAAAATTACCACAAAAATCAGCGACTACATTTAGACACTATTAAGTGTCCCTATACTGTATCAATGGTTATGTTTTAGTAGAACTGCTCTTCTCTTGACAGGACAACAGTCTGACAGCAAAATTAACTGTTAAAGTCAACAACATGGAATAGAAGAAGGCCATTTTTCCTTCATGTATGCACAGTGTGTTCAGGCTCCTCAAACCAAAGTAGTAATCTGGAAAGGCCTTTTTCTTTAAGTTGATTATCTTTATTTACATAGTCTACAGCTAGAAGTGCTAGTTTGAGTTCACATTAATGACCTTGAATTTTCTCAAGTCAGAAATTCCATTTTCACCTGAATTTTTGTTAAACCTATTTGTTGCAGGCAGAATTGCCTTTTTTTACAGATACAGACTTGCCCTTTTTATCCTTGTCCTTTTTTTTTTTATCTGTCCAAAAGGTTTGTTTGTTTGCTTTATTTGCTGAATAATTCATTGTGGGAAATGTCTTAAAATAGGATCCTGTTAAACCCACCACAAAATGTTAAATACTATTGTGGATGTGATACCAAAACTTCACTAATTCTAATATAGTGGAAAGTCAAGTCTTTTGATAGTTCTGTTCTATTTCAAGTGAAAAAGGCAATTGGGATAGAAGTTTATTTGAAAACACTGAGCTGTCTGGCACTTTTCAGATCTGCTGCAGTTCCTCAACTTCAATATATGGTATCAGGGTGAAGTGCCACAGAACTTGCATAGCTGAGTAAACAACCACCTACTTGTACAAATGTTTCTGCGGAAGTATGTCAGAAATTTGCCTTCAAATTAGCTCTGCCACACAACCCGCTCTTCCCTTTTCTTCCTGAGCTACCTCAAAATAGCCTACAAGAGATACTTATATTACCTTATTTTCATCTAAGTTAGAATTTACCATATGTTTATTTTGGCTCAGTTGTCAGGGTTTTTTTTTCCTTATCCAGTTAAATGTAGGTATCCATAGGATACCTGACTATCCTACAATTTTGCTGAGTACGGGAGACTGGTGTGCTATTTGAAGTTGGAATGGTTGGTAGCGAGTTTACTAGATAAAGGAAAGTGAATACAGTATTGAGGGCATGTGCAACCAGATTATTTTTGTCCCATAATATGAGACAAACAACAAATTTGATGGATTTAGCTTGAAGAATTTTAAAATCTAAGGTATAGTTTCCTTTTTTGTCTTCTTTAAAAGATCTTTGGAGCATTTGATAAAATTACTGCTCTCTGATACATTGTGCCTTTGATAACGTTTTTGAAGGTTTGTAGAAAGAAGTTTTTATTCTCAATTCCTGTAGCATTGCAATGTTTCATAGATCAGTGTACCTAACCTTTGTCTTTCTGACATGGTGTTACTGTGTGGCAGTCTTAAGTACCTGTGCACAAATGGAAAAACCTTCTTCTAAGTATCTTTAGACTGCAATGCACCATGGCAGAAGTAGTGTAGTTAGCAGAAATGAAATGAAACTAGAAAATTTATATACTTAAAGTGACAAGAAAGACAGAATCAAGTGCTAAAATGTGCAAAAGATAGGGAAAATGCAGAAGTAAAGTTTTGTTTTCTGTATTAGTTTACTCGGTAGTCCATAAAATTTCAAAGGTAAAATTCAACTCTTCTAATTCAGGTGTGTTTTTTCCTAAGCAAAATAGATAGAGTAGGAGCTCTGAAAGATACACCCCATTTTCAGTTGAAACTATTTAATTGCCTTTCCTTAAAGAAATGTAGTTTTGTTTCTCTTTGCTACTCAAGTGTTCTTTCCCATCAGAATGGGTAATGTTCTTCAGAATAAACTACAATAAGGAAACTGAGGGGGTTTTTTTGGGTTTTTTTGTTTTTTTTTTTTTTTTCAGAACGAAATTACCCTCCCATCAATCATAGGAGCTGATAACTTTTTGCTTTCCTTGCCCTTGATTCAGTCATGTGTAGATGAATGGACTTGGACCCTTCTCCTGCCTTGGCTGAAGGCTGTTTCTCGGCACAGGGATTCTGGTACGCTCCCTGAGCGCAGCATTACAATGTTAGTGGCACATGAGCATATTGTAATCCTCCACTCTTTTCTCCAGAAGTACTTTGACCTTAACTGTTCTGCATCAAATGATGTATTTTAAACTTTAAGATGCAGTTTAGCCAAAGTCCTTGACGGATTTTTTCTGCTAGAGAAAGGAACATACTGGCAGTTTTTTTATAAAAATTCAATTGTGATTTACTGTAGTCTTTTTTGCTAGTATGCTTCCATCAATTTTCAGTCTTAAAGCCCATCAATTTAGGGGACTTCTTTTTTATTTAGAGGGATCAAAATATTCTGTTAGCTGAGCTTACTTTTACCCTTGATGAAAGTAAGACCCAACACGTGTTTTTGGATTCTAAATATGCTGGAAGTTTTAGCTCTAGGGCCACTTCGGCAATGCCATTCAGCTTATGCTTATGAATTTGTCCAAGTTACAATTTTCTTAGCCAAGAAAACTGTCAAACTTTATAAACAAGGAGCAGTCCCAAAATGAAATGAAAAACCAAATGAAATCTAAAAGTGAGAGATCCCTTGCAATTATTTAAGCCGAAGGGAGCTTTGTGGCAAATGCAAATTAAACTAAGCTTTTCTGGGATAGTGTGAAGCTATTCACAGTTGTGTCCCAATTACATTTTATTTGAGGCTTTTCCCCACAGGAAATAGTAATTTTTTTTTTCTTTTAAATATCTGTAAGTTATAAAACTTTCCCTATCACAGTACTTAGAAGTCTTTAAATGGGAAAGCATGTTTGGCATTTGAAATCTCTTGAGAATAAATCCAAGCTTTTTACTGAGGCTTGTTCATCTTTTTCTGTGTTTGACTGTTTAATAATTATGAAGAGAAGAAAGTGAACTTGAGTTTTTCTTGTTTTGTTTTGTTTTGTTTTTTAAGTGAGCAGTACCATTATGAAAGGAGATCTTGTGCCATGAAATTGCTGTCTTTTTCCCCCTGGTTTTTAAGAAATGTTTGAGAGGCAGGGAATGTAATTAAAATCTTATTCTCCCTTTGGTTGCATTTTTAATTTTAAATTCTAACCCTCACACATCATAATAGAGCTTTGCATTAGGGTGTTTTATACCTCTATCAAAGTGACTAAAGTAATTAGTATTTTATACATTTTGGTAAGTATTTTGTCACTGAAACCACCAGTGCAGGTGAATGATAATAGTTTGAAGCTCAGGCACTGACAGGACCCTAAATGAGAATGTCGGCTTTTAATCAAGAGCACTTGGAGTCTATGGTATTGAAATGCCCTACAGAGAGCATAGAAAAGCCATCCATCACTTTGTGACAGTCCAATCTTTCAGTGCATGAGTAAAATTTTATTCAGCCTTTCTGAGGCAGTTGCAATGTGAGATGTTTAACTCGCCTCAGAACAGCAGAAGTTCGAAAGCGTAATATCGAGATTGCTATCTGGGCAGCTTATGTGTCATTATGTATTATCTTTATTTATTTAAATTGCAATTGAAGCATTTTCCATGTCCTGCTTCAAACACCTTCCCCCATACTCTTATATACCCAACAGCAGAGATTATATCTAAATTTTAGTCATATGTTTGGAGTTAATTTGCACAGTTGATTAACTCTTGATGCTCAGTGGAAATACTCAGCAAGTCAGAGGGAAAGAGCCGCTGCTTTAGGAAAGGCAGGTTTTGTAAGTCTTGTACAGGTAAGTGGTTTGACATGTGACTCAGAAATCCTCTGGGAAATGGTTAGAAGAAGTGCATTTAGTAATACATGTACTTGGAATTGTGAACTATTATTATCTAATTTCCAACAATCTAATTTCAAGCTTTGTGTTGTTATGTTTATTTTTAACAACCCTCTTTCAGCTTTCTTTATAAGTGAAAACAGCAGTAGCATCTGAGGACAATGTGGTAAATTAAGCAAAAATATTTCTGTTATCAGGCCTTTGGGATATTTGCTTGTGATGTCAGTGGAAGCAGAAACCTATACCAAGACACTTGTCTTTTAAGATGAGTTGACAGTGATGAAACCCACTGACTTAGATGGATTTACTCCCAATTTAAACTGTATACACAAATGACCGGCCAACCCTAGTAGCTGCTTGAAGTTGAGGACAATGATCTACACTGTACTTCATAGCTGCATACTACTCAGGATTTTGATTTTCTAAAGTAAATTCAGTTTTTCAGTGCCCTGTGGAACAAAATTTGCTGTGAATGTGCAAGATTAGGGTTGTTTGTTTTTTTTCCTTCTTGACGTTTGAACATTTTTAAGATGAACTGTTTTTTGTCCTATGCCAAAATAAGGTAGGACCTTCTGTGAAGGGAGAATGTTCCTACCATGTACCCAAATGCGGAGAGAGAAGATGCTAGGGAAATTGTACTGTGCTTCATTTTAGTGAGTGGAAAGGAAGAGGGAACAAGTTTTTCCTGCTGAATCCAAGAACTAGTAAAACGCAACCAGATGAGGAAGACCTGTTTATGCATCTTACTGAAAAAGTCTTTCCAGCAAACCCTTCTGTCTCAGACATGGATAATCTGGTTCTAGACAGTGCTTTTTCTTCAGTCCTGCATTGTTACTGAGCATTCAGTAAGTTTGCTTTCAGAAATATACCATGGTTATAGTGTTGGCGATGAGAAATTTTTTAACCATCATTTTAACTTGAGTTTTAACACGTCTAATTCTGACACCTTTCTCAGTGAATTATTCCCAGCAATGTAAAGAGCTGCATTTTTGTCTGCCAGAGGGTACGTGTTCAAGATTTAATGGCCCCTGTCCTGTCATCATGCAAAGTTAAATGATTTAAATATTCAGAATGTGCAAGAGCCTGGGCCAGCCTTGTTATAGTGAGAGCTAATATATTAATCAAACAGCTTAATATATGTTCCAGTATGAGCAGTATTAGCTGGCACTCTGTTAAATAGCTGACATTCAGGATCTACTCCCAATTTTAAAAAGTCTGCTCATATAATCGCTGCTGTCATCTAGTGACATTCGTGCTCTGTTTCCACATGGCATTCTCACTCACTGTAATTGTCTGCTAGTGAAAATACAGGTATTATCCGTCAAGTTTATAAATTACCATTTTCTTCCCTGGCTGCGTGCCACAGTTCTGTCAGGATATCACAGAACTTACACACAAGTAAAAGCCAAGTAAGTTGCTACAAGTTGGATATTGCTGCTTTAAAAGTAACCTACTACAGGAATAATTAGACTTGCTCCATTATTGAAGCTGAGTTAAAGCAACATTGTAGTAGCATTGTGATTATGAAAATCAGCTGCCAAAAGAAAGTAAAAATAATTTAAACTATTTATTGAATTTCACACAGAAAGGTTGAAGACAAGTGGGTTCCTCACTGGGTGCTTGGGACCAGATCCCTCTAATTACTTCATTTCCATAGTGTCATACAACACCCTCATCATCACTATAAGACAAAGCCAGCATTTCAGAAATACTGAATGCAGAAACAAAACCAAACCAAAACCCAACATGTGCAATCACCTTCATCTACAATTGCCAAAACTAACAAATTAATGATTTGCAGAAAACAGAGAGAATCAATGTTTTCAGTATTGTTTTTGCATCCTTAAATTAGAAACTCCCTTTCCAGTTCTCATAGAATTTATTTATGCATTTAAGTTTTGATTTACCAACACACTGTTCAGTAACGTTCTGGTTTTAAATTTTGTTTCAGCAGGTAAACTGCTAACACCTAGCAAAACTGGCCACTGATGGTCATAGTATACCTTCAGTGATGTGCAAATCCAAGTTTTAAGCCGTGAGATGCGTGCTATGCAGTGACAGAATGACAAAAATGCAAGTATTTATATCTTAGACTTTACGTTTCATATCTTCATGGGGTTTCTATACATTAGTCTATTAGTCTTAAATAAGAAAAAAAAAAGTTATAGACTATAATCCTAAAGTAAATAGATAAGAAATTTTACTTCAGTATATATCAGCTATTCTGATATATACTGATGTTGGGTAGTTTTAGTCTCACTGGGGGAATTAAAAAAAAAAAAAAAAAAAAGAAATTATGAGTGAAACAAGCACTTTCATAATAAGCTAATTTTACCTGGTATTTCATGCCATTGCAGACACCCATCCCAAACCCCACAATGCTGATTCCACCTAGAAATAGCCAAAACAAAGAAATCAGCTTCCATAGTCTACAAGTTTTGCTTGTCCTCTCTAAATAAAACCAGACAGATGGCGCAGTCTTTGGAAATCAAGTGAAAACATCTGCGGTAGGGAATTTGGAACAAAATATATACAAAAAATTAATAGCTCTACCAAAACCTAGTACTGAAAGTAGTATGTGAATAGGCAGCCTCCCAGTGTGTTTTCTCCCAGTACAGACAGTACATACAGCAGGGTCCAACTAGGCTCATTCCTGGGGTTTGGCTTTACTCAAAAGAAACCAGTGTAAAGGTAGCAAAGCTTAGATCTGGTCTCTTCCCCAGACTTGGCTGCTCCTAAAACAAACTTACTAGGACTCCCCAGTGTTTGCTGCAGGTTTTCAGTCTCTCTCAAATTTTTGCTACCAAGTTCTCTTCCATCTTCCTCCCTTGGACGACTGTCACCCAGCCCTAGGACATAACAGAGGGGGCAGTGTCCCACTCAGCAGGGATGCTTGGAATACTCGATAGATGGTCTTGTGAAAAGAACTGCAAAATAGAAGCTCATCCCCTCACTATTTCTCTCGTCTGTCCCAGGAGGGATAGAGGTTGCCAACTTGCCATACTGTGGTTGTAGTTAAAATTCAGCTGAAGCACATAAACACGACTTTACAGAGGGAATAAAATTGCACAAGTGCTCCTGTAAGACGTATTTGACCCGCTGCCTACGACTTTTAATACATGCCATTCCAGTCAAGGTTGCTCAATGCCTTGGGGATACTGGGAGGAGGAGGAGAAGAACAGAGTGGGGTAACATGAGAAGAAGTGGCAACATGGACTTCAGTGGGGATTAATAGCCACAGAAAGAGGTGCTAAAAGTGTATGAGTTACTGATAGTTACTGATGGTTTAGCTGCAGTTTTTACTGCGGTGTTTTTATCCTTGAGGTAAAACTAGCACAAGCGTGTTCAGCTGTACTGACGTCAGATCTTCATTTTCCCATGCAAGTGTACCCTGTAAACGTAAAGCTACTCCAAAACCTTTGTTGCTATAATCTTCAACAGACTATGGAGAAAAACATACTGCCTAGTGACTAATGTAGCACAAATTCCCTGTAGCCCTAGTTACATAAACTACCATTTAAAAGACACAAATTAGTTATAAAGTGCACGTTAAAATCTGCTCTCTCCTTGAAGTGTATATTGAATTCCCCATAAAAATTGTTTACAAGATCAGTTAAAAAGGAACTTTAAAGAAGCTTTTGAGAATTTCAGCCCATGGTTATACCTTTTCAGCCCCACAGCAAAGCACTTGGGATTATCCCAGGAGTCTGGGGCTGAGGGAGTTAGCTAAGAGAGCGGCTCAGTAGGGAAAATGTGCTGGAGGTGGGCTGTGGATTGGGCAGGAAGGGGAAGCTGCCCCACACGTGACTGGGGGTTACAGCACACATTGAGCAGAGCGTGTTCCCTGGTGACAGACACTTCCTCACTGTGCTCACGACACCACCGTCACTTCACAGACCTACAAAGGGCATTTGAATTCTTCCTGTTTGTTTGTCCCAGCACATGACAGTGAAGAATGAGCTGTCTTCCAGTCGAAACTACCAAGAAAACAAGCACATTTGGGAGAGATTTGTTCAACTGATGTTAAAAGTTAAAGATTACCTTTACTGTGCAGTAATTGTTTGCTGAGGAATCTCTTTTCAGGCTCTAAATACTGGTTTGTATTATCACTGTATTATTCACTTTCAGGAAACTTGTGTTTTGCAGAACAAAGGTAGATCCATATCCCTTGCCTTTAAAAAACTCAGAAAACTAACCTGAAAACTTACATGATGTTTCCTATGCTTTAAATCCTGACGTTGAAAACACAGGCCAGAGAGATTTGTAGATTCTGGAGGCACTTGCAGTTTGTGGCTATAGAGCTGCAGAGGATATCAGCTGAGACTTCTGCAGGCTGCATGGGAAGAGCTTTTCAAAGCTCTGTACTGCCAGAGTTCACGCCTCTGTGCAATAGCACATTATTCAGGAAGCAGTGCTTCTGCTCAACTCTTTAATGCTTTTCCAGAAAGAGAAGCACATTAGCTGAGTGTCTCTCTGCCATGGTCCCGTTGCTGAAAATCAGAGGTTTTGTACAAGCAGTGCTGAGTGAGAGAACTGGCATGCCTCTACAGTACGTCTTTATCTCAGTTCCCAGCATTTAACTGGAATCACAATACTCAGTCTTATTTGCTTCCCAGTCTGTCACAGGGCTCTGAAATCATGGCATCAGCTGCATGCCTCAGTGGTATGAAAACTGCTTTACAGCCCTGCACCCTTTGCCTTGGACAGGAAAGTGCTGGTCTCAAATTGTCCATGACAGCTCCAGAGGCTACTGCTGGCATTATGTCTCACTGGCACTGGAGGATGGCTTGGGTGATCACAGGAACCTGGTGCCTTGATGAGCAACAAACCCAAAAAGCAGCAGTTGCTGCTCTAGATCCTGCTGCCTCTGCCACCGTGCAGGGGATACCGGCACCAACAAAATCAACATCTGCCCTGTAATGAGAACTAGCCCAACTCTTAGCCGCTCTAATACCTGAAATCCCTTAGGAGTTGGTACAGAAAACAAATTACATGTAGTATTCACATTCAGGAATTGTCCTGGCAGGAACAGTTCCTTACTTTCCTTCTCATTGCACCAGCAAGATTAGCACTGAATCCACACAGAAAGAAGCACTGAAGACAGTTAGGGGAGTATGTAGGTATATCCAGCTGCAGAAATTACAGACTACATGTATAAGAAAGTTTCTTCCCCTTTACTATGTAACCATTTTTATTTGCTGAGTCTCAAAGTACTAGTTACAGTTTTGAGATATTGTTGAAATACTACTCAAAGGCTGTTTCATAGAAATCAGAATACTTAGGAGAAGATCACTGAAGGGGCAAAAGTGATAAAGCAATTATCTGTAGAACTAGATTTAAAACCAACCAGATGGTACCAAAGAAAAGGCAAGAATGCTTTGAAGAATAAATCTGAGTGCTGATTCTTCCACTTAAGAGAATTTACACTGATAATGAGCAGTATCAGAGATAATGAATTCATGAAAAATAATCTTATATCTCAAGCCTTGTCTTTCTCAAAGCTGACTAATGTTTGCTGCTGAAATCTGAAGTGCTGGAAGCATGCATGTACAAGAATATACTTTGAAACCTAGGAACTCAGTGTATAAAGCCACTTTACTCAGGATTGATGAAGATATTTTCTCTGCTCACTGCCACATAATGTACATGTTTCCAAACATCCATCTGCATTTGTGCTGTTTCTCTGACAGTCACTGCCTTTAAATGTTTTCTGTCCTCAATGAAAGAATGACGTTTAAGCTACAGGCTTCAGTGTTGCTTCTGCTGATGTTATTATTGCCTTACCCCGTGTAATAGGAACTTACAGAGAACTGTGTTGTTTTGAAAACAGATTATTTCTATTCATATTTTTATTTTATTAAGGCAGTAGAAACATTGCTTTTTTACTTTATACTTCCGATGTTTAAGACCTCTCTTTACTATGTTGAAAACAGGCACTGTAGAATGACCAAAGTATTTCCCCTCTAAGAAGAGTTCAACTTGCCTAGTCCCTAATCCTGTAATTACTTTTGCATGTATTAAGAGTAAAAACACTTCCCTTGTAGTCACATGGAGAAGGATATGCTGAATCATGGCCTTATATAGTCCAGTTTGTAGAGATACTCCAAAAAGCTACAAATAATAACAGTCCTTTTTTTCATTCTTAAATGACTATTGTATCAACACAAAAGGTTTTTACAGGGAAACACTTTTTTTTTCCCCTAAGTATTATCTCTCTACACATTACATAAAAGAACATTGTAACCATCTGCTCAGTAAATACTGACTTAGCTTTTAGCCAAGCTTTTACTCCAAGTAAAAAAAAAAAATCAAGGTATGAATTCCTATTGACTAAACTACCAAACTTAGTGGCAAAATTTGCACTGACTTCAGGGTAGATGAGGATTTCAAAGAAACATTTATGTATGTGGCATAGACTAGTTCTGGTAATAGGGAGACTTACAGGTCACTAATAAATTCTTTTAAAAAAGAAACAACTCAGCTGTGCAGAATTCTCAGAGATTGCTTACATTGACACACAACTTTTTTAGTTTTCCAGTCACACACATCTTTTCTGACTGCTTTTCCTGCTAAATAAATAAACAAACCATAAAGGAAACCTATAAAACACTAACTAGCACCCATGCAGATTGTGTGAAGCTTGCATATAAAAATAATATATAATAAAATACTTTTTCTCAGTCCTCACTCAAGCACCAAGGCTGAAGAACAAAA
>WAAE01002239.1:11719-34573 GCA_013400495.1 Nicator chloris | reverse complement strand
TTGTTGAGGCTGAACTTTGGGAATTCCACGCTGGTTTAAGCTCCTGCCCTGGCCATGGGGCTGATCCAGGTCCATTTGCAGGTCTCAGGTTCACAAAACTGACCTTGACCAGAACTTCTGCTTTCCTTCTCCATCCCCTCCATGCCCCTCGTGTTCCAGTCCTTTGTGAAAAGCTCACTTTTCTTAAATTTCTCTGCCTGTCCACGGTAAAAAACCTATTTAAAAATCAAAGGTGCAGTTGTTAATGACAGCACATTCATTTGCTTATGGCTGTGCTCAGAACAGAGTAAAACATCACATAATTAGGCATAAATAGCATTATGCATAAATAACATTTTCCATCCATCATTTCTAAAACATGACTAAAGTGTTTACGAACTTTACCATCAAGTTTTACCAAAGTCCTTCTGACAGTCATTATATAATTTATTGAATGACAAGCAGCATAAAATACCACAAAAAAAAAAAAAAAAAAAGAGAGAGAAATGTTTTTGAATCAGAATTCCTCTATTCCTCACAGATCCATTATTCATCTCCACTAGATTAGTCACACTGTTCATATAAGCCAAGGACCACTGAGAAAACAAATCTCTGAGCAGAACTTCGAAAAAGTAAATAAAAATACTCACATGGACTTTTTGCAATGTTCAAAGGATTTCAGACAGATAGAGTAAAAATGATCCAGTGTGTGCTTTTCCCACTAGGTTTTTTCCAGTTTCTCCAGCCAAGAAGCTTCCTCTCCCTGATTGATACACTCCCTCTCCTATTCCCAGCTTTTGCCTTTTAAACTCTCTCCTGTACTTAAAAGAAATATGGTTTGCAGCTTGTATTAGCAGCAGCAAGTGTTTGGTCACGAAACTTTGGGTGTCATAATTAATACCAATTATCAGAGCCGTATGAAAATACTTTTGTAGAATTCATCAAATTCCAGCTCCAGTTGTGGAGGGGGAAAAAAAATATTAAGTTGACCTTAATGAAACAAGTTTATTCTCCTCAGAAAACTGAAATAGAAAACCTGACCCGAACATGAGCGCTGAGAGTTTTTAACTTGGGCATATTTTTTGCGAATATCATCCATTTGGATCAGTCCATCAACTCTGACAGCTCCTGCAGAGCTGCACGCCTGCATTTTCACTGCACACTGCACACAGCATGCACCCCGCTCTACGGCGTGCGCAGCAAAATAAAACCCCCAAATTTACAAGTTTGAAGGGTAAAAAAAAAACCAACCCACAACCCTTATTTCATTTTTAAACAGCCGTATTTTTTCCAGGTAGGAGCTTTTGACAAACTCCCCCAAATGCTGCCTGAGGAACAAGAAAGAGCCTTGAGATTTCCTTCCCTCCACCCTGATTAGAAATGGGATCCATGCCCCAGCTGGATATTTCCAGTTCATGCCCAGTAGAAACAATTTTCTGTCCTATTGCCAAACGTGTCCCATGTGGCCAGCAAAGGTTGGACAATAGCAGCAATACAGCTTCCAGAAAGGAGCTGAAAACGATCCCCTGCAACCGGAGGCCTCGATTCTGCATAGTTTCGTAATTCCAGCACCAAGATTCCACTTCCTTTTTTTGCCTTTCAAGTGCTCAGTTCAAATTCGTCGTATTGCCAGTGTTTACGGCTCCCACCTTGTCTGAAGGGGCATGTCCGAGTGGCACCCTAGAAGGCTGATCCCAAAATCTTCCACTTGGCCAGTAATCCTCAGGCGCACCGGTAACGCCACTGAACGTCGAGATAGGATGGCGGTGCCGGGGCAAGTTAAACAAATCCTGAGGAATCTGTTTTATTAGCATTTATGGGATTTGCGTGTGTGAGCGGCTGTGTGTGTACAGCCACACTTGGGAGCAGTAGTTACAGGGGGGAAAAGAAATCCGGGGGATTCCTCCGGGGACGATCAGCGCTGCTGGTCCTCGGGCTGGGAGCAGCGCTGATGGTGCAGACTGGAAATGTTCAAAAATCTGACGGTGTTTTCTTTCCTGTGGAACTTGGTGGTATTTCTCACAGTTAATACTTCAGCTAAGCACATCAGACTAAAGTTAAGCCCCGCTCTGTGCTCGGCTCCGCAGCCCCGATTTCCTCCCCAGCCTCCACCGAGAGGGAAAAGAAAAAAAAAAAATAAAGCAGGAAAATTCCACCAACACCAAAATCGCGGCGCTGCCAATTTTTGGGGGGGTTTATTTTGTGGCAAGAGTGGCTCTTCCACGGACACGGGGGGTGTGGCAACCCCCGTCCTGCTGCCTGTCCCTGTCCTCGGCCGATGCGACCCTGGGAATTCCTTTGGATCCCGGACAGGGCAGGGGACGGGAAGGGAGCGGTGCCGGGGGCCCCGGGTGTGCCGCCTCCACGGAAAAAATGCGGAATTGCCCCCAAAAAAGGTGTTGGACCCCCTCCCTTGGAGCCTCGGGCTTGTCCCCATGGCCACCCAGACACGGGGCACCCACCCGCGCAAGGGAGCTACGAAAAGAGTTTGTTTGGGGTGGATGGGGTTGTTGTCACCTCGCGTTTTCCTCTGTTTTCCGTCTCCAGCTGAAAACCCCACAAAGGTAAAAAAAAAAAAAAAAAAAAAGGAAAACGTTGGAAATATTCCTCTGCAACACAGCTCACCTGGGGAAGAAACTCTCTGCCTCTGTCTCCCACCCCGGCAAGGGTTTTCCCCTCCAAGAAAAGGGAAAATGCTGTTAAATAATAGCGGGGTTTGTGCGCGCCCTGTTTGGGATTCCACAACAAGTTATCCGTGAAACCACGATCCGAATATTTAAATAATAAATTGGGTTTTTTATTCCCCTAATTTATCTCCGTCCCGACGAGGACTTTCTTCTGAAAAGGGTCGCAGGGAAGTCCCTGCAGCCACCTCGGACTCACCGAGCTGCACGTCGCGAATGCACCTCCATGGATTTGGGCCACCCTCGCAGCACCGTGATTTTTCTTTTTCTGTCGGGATTCTGTTGAAAACCTTCGCAAACCTGCCCTTTCTCCAAACCACCGCAATTTGTTGGAAACACAACACGCACCCCTCACTCCTTCCTTCGCCACCGCGTAGTTTGTCTGTATATTTTGTTTACAGGACACAGAAATGTCCCATATAAATTCCTTCTCGGGGTCAGCGATCTCAGAGCTGATTGAATCGGACCCGTTAGGACCTGCCTTGATATGCAGCTAATTTTTCGCAAAAATAAATATATCTCTATATAAATAAAATATTTTCCCCCGATATATATATATTTTACCTCTGCTCATACGTCCACTTTCGGCGGCGGGCGGAGGTTGCATTAAATTTTGAGAATTTCCCCGAAAAGCTGGAGTTTCTTTTCGACGGCTGTTTTTGGTTTTGGGGTTTTTCTGGTTCGTTTGTTGGTTTGGGTTTTTGGGGGGTTTTTCGGTTGTTTTTTGTTTGGTTTGGTTTTTGGTTTGTTTTTTTTTTGTTCCCCTAAATTAATTTACTTTTGTTTTGCTCAGCAAGAAGTCCCAGCCGGAACACACTTCAGTAAAAATAAAAACAAAAATACAGCGACGGGTTAAACGTAGCGTCGCCAATGTGCCCAGGAGAGGTTTCCGCATGGAGAGGGGCACAGGGCTGCTATTTTACCCCTATTTTGGGGGTAAAAAGGGCAGCGGGGGAGGGACAAACGGGGCACATCGCACATTTAGGCTTTGGCTCAGCTTTTCTTGACCTGCGAGCCAGCTCCAGCCTAAATCCCACCCATTCCCTCATTGCCTTCCCTGCAAGATCCGCTGTCCCCAGGCGCGCCAGCCAAGGGCCGGGCGCGGTCGCGGGTACCTGAGCCAGGAGGGGATGGATTTGGGACCAGAGGCCGTGTCCAGATGGATTTGGGACCAGAGGCCCCGCGAGCACGTCCTGGAACCCTGCAGGGCTCCACTCGCCCGCTGCTCGCCCCACATCTCAAGCTGGAGGTGCCGCAGTGTCCCCACTCGCCATCCCGCGGGCTGCGGTGGCCCGAGCAGGTTAAAGAGCGTGGCCTTTCCCTCGGCACGGCCGGGCCGGGCTCTTTCTGCTCTAATGGGATAATTACAGAGGGCCGGGCGAGCTTAAGCAAACACACTCGCCCGCCGGCCAGGCCTCTCGCGGGGATTAATATTAAGGGCCGGTGCATTGTGTCTCCCATCCCCCTCGGCGCCCTGGATGTGGAGCCGCGGCTCGCCGGGCTCTGCTGGTCCCTCCTTTCTCTCCTTCCCTCTCCGCTTTCATCCCCACGCGTGTCCGGGGCGGATCGTGGCAAGGGCCGGCTCAGCGGGGCTGGCGCTGTGTCCCCGTGCCAGTGGCACAGCGACACACGCGCGGCTTTGTGTCCCCAAAAGCAGCGCGGAGCTGCTCAGGGGCTCCCGTCGGGTTCAGCCTGGCCGGCCACGGCTCCGTCCTGCGCGGGCTGTGCTCAATTCCCTCACTCGGGACGTGACGAGGCAGCCAGGCATCGCTTTTGTGACAAGCTCTGCAAAGGTGGCCCCGAGCTCTGCGGTCACAGCCGCACGAACTCTCGCAGGGAAGGGGCCCGGGGGTCCCGGCACAGCCTGGGCGCTCCGGGATTTGCTTCATCTTCCCCCGAGCGCTGCTCCGGCAGCTCCGGGGTTAAGCCCCGGTCAGCGGCTGCCGGCGGGGCGGCTCCCCCGGCGCTCGGATCCCTCCTCCGCATGTACGAGGGGCCGCGTGTGAATATATTTGTATATACACGTGTAATATGTAAAATGGGTATTATATAGAACGTAGAAATGCGTGCCGTGTCCATCCGAGCCACGCGTACCTGTGTGCGTGCCCAGGTACGCTTCACCCCTCAAGAACAACGGGGGAAAGTCTCGGGTGACCTCCCGGCAGTTTTGGGGAAGGGGCCCCACGCGTGTCACACCCCCGTGTCCCCTCCCGCTGGCAGCTGCGCCCCGGGTGGGGGGACAAGGGCCCCCTCGGGGTCACGCAGAAGGGCAGCGAGGGGCAAGGGGCTCCGCCGGGAGCGGGCTGGGGTTGCCCCAGGCAGCGGCCCCCGCCCCCGGCTCCCCCCGGGCCGGCCTCCCGTCCCCTCGCAAGTGCTGATTGCGGCTCGGCGCTGGCTCCTCTGGATTTGGGTCCCTCGGAGGGCGCTGCGCGGGAGGACACGTCACGGATACATTATCCCCTCCCCTCTTGAGGCTCTCCTGGCTTTCTGCAGCCTTTGCTAAAGAATTAAGCGAGAGGTCCACTTCAGAGCTCCTTCTGCCCCTGGAAAGAAAAAAAAATTAAAAAAAAAGGCGAGGAAAGAAAAGGGGAAAAAAAAAAAGCGGAGATATCGGTGCTTTCAGACGAGGAGCGTGGCGGCTGTGACTTCCGAGAGGAGGGGAATTTTACCTTCGATCCTTGCCGAATTGCGGGAGGTGAATGTAGCAAACCCTCCCCTTGCCTTTGAAAGGCATGTCTCTGCCAAAGAGCCGCCGCTTCGCTCTTGAAATACGTGACAAATAAAAAAAGAAACAAAACAAAAAAAAAGAGAGAAACGATTCCTATCTTTCAAATTCTTTTTCTTTAAAAGGAAGAAAAAAAAAAAACTAAAAACCAAACCAATAAATAAAAGCAACAAAATCAATGCCGCTCCTTTGCCAGCGCTCGGACTTGTTTGGAAAGAGACAACGCTGAAGTGGCACTGGTCCCGAGGAAAACGGATCCTTTAATTTGACTCCGCATGAGAAGCACATTTGGAGCCGGGCGCAGCGGCCGCAGCGGCAGGAGCAGCCCCGCAGCCCCCGCAGCCCCCGCGGGGCTCGGCGGCCCCCGCGCCCCGGCGCTGCCGGAGCCTCTCGGGCACGGGCGGAGCAGCAGCGCCCGGCGGCCGCAGGAGCCCGGCCGGAGGAGAGAGGCGGAGGGGAAGGAGAGCTGCTGATCCCGGAGCACTCCAGCCATCAGCTGCCGCCGCAGTCACCGGCTTTGACTTTGGTTCAGCGGGGAGTTCGTCGTGTCCCCGGCATCTCGGGCTCCGGGACCAGCTCATTTTGCACTTCGTTCAACGAGCAGCGCGGTCGTTCGGTTTCTTTCTTTTTTTTTTCCCCTTGAGAGACAAAACGTCCAAAAATGGTTCAGCCTGCTTAGCCCAATGATTTCTTGCATGGACGCTCTATTTTCTTTTTTNATGTCTCTGCCAAAGAGCCGCCGCTTCGCTCTTGAAATACGTGACAAATAAAAAAAGAAACAAAACAAAAAAAAAAAGAGAGAGAAACGATTCCTATCTTTCAAATTCTTTTTCTTTAAAAGGAAGAAAAAAAAAAACTAAAAACCAAACCAATAAATAAAAGCAACAAAATCAATGCCGCTCCTTTGCCAGCGCTCGGACTTGTTTGGAAAGAGACAACGCTGAAGTGGCACTGGTCCCGAGGAAAACGGATCCTTTAATTTGACTCCGCATGAGAAGCACATTTGGAGCCGGGCGCAGCGGCCGCAGCGGCAGGAGCAGCCCCGCAGCCCCCGCAGCCCCCGCGGGGCTCGGCGGCCCCCGCGCCCCGGCGCTGCCGGAGCCTCTCGGGCACGGGCGGAGCAGCAGCGCCCGGCGGCCGCAGGAGCCCGGCCGGAGGAGAGAGGCGGAGGGGAAGGAGAGCTGCTGATCCCGGAGCACTCCAGCCATCAGCTGCCGCCGCAGTCACCGGCTTTGACTTTGGTTCAGCGGGGAGTTCGTCGTGTCCCCGGCATCTCGGGCTCCGGGACCAGCTCATTTTGCACTTCGTTCAACGAGCAGCGCGGTCGTTCGGTTTCTTTCTTTTTTTTTTCCCCTTGAGAGACAAAACGTCCAAAAATGGTTCAGCCTGCTTAGCCCAATGATTTCTTGCATGGACGCTCTATTTTCTTTTTTTTTTTTTTTCCCTTTTTTTTTTTTTTTAATCATTATTTTTGGACGGGGAAGGATTGAGTAGAAGAAATCGTTCAGTGAAGGGAACCCAGCGGTTTGCTCCCCGTTGAGGAGAAGATCAAGATCCGATTCCCAGCTGCACGCAGAGGGCGAAGGTTGCCGTGGGTCTTTCGGTCTAGGTTTCGAAGCCCTCGCTGCTGCAGGGTCAGACCAGAACTGCCTTCCCGAAGCAGCTTTCCCGTCCTGGTTGTAGCTCAGAGATCGCCTCCCTCCTCCTCGCACCATTTCTGTTGGTGTTGGTTTTGTGTGGTTGGCTTAGCTTTATTTTTTCCTCCCCCCACCCTTTCTTTTTTTCCGCTTCGTTTCTTATTATTAATAATTATTTGATTTGATCTGGGTAAATTCCCTTCCTTAAACGAAAATACTAACTCTGCAGTCGAAATCCATGCCCCTCTGCCATTCGGAAGAATCGGGTCTAATATGCCAGTGACATCCCCGCCTTGCAGCAGTCGCGATGAAGGAAAAATCCAAGAACGCGGCAAAGACTAGACGGGAAAAAGAAAATGGAGAATTCTACGAACTGGCCAAACTCCTGCCCCTGCCCTCGGCCATCACCTCGCAGCTGGACAAGGCGTCCATCATCCGCCTCACCACCAGCTACCTGAAAATGCGAGCCGTCTTCCCCGAAGGTAAAGCCACCGCCGGGGCTCCGGGATCCCGCACGGGAGGGACGGGGAGGCACCGCGGGCCGGGAGACAGCGGGGAGGGGGCGCTGGGCTGGGCACGACCCCATCAGCGCCCTGGCAGGAGGGAGGGCATGCCCGCAGGGGTCTCAGAACGGGATGGCGAGCGAGGGGGGATTGAGGGAAAAGCGGGCTAGAAATGAGCCCTTCTGCCCTGGAAGAGGAGGCAGCGCTGCGCTGCCCCAACGCCGGCCGCGGTGGGAGGCAGAGCTGGCCGGATCATCCCCCCTTTCTCCCCCTCCTCCTCCGCTGCCGCTTCAGCTCCCTTGGCTCGGGGGGACCGTCCCGATGAGAGCGGGCTCGGTTCGTGTCTGCAGCCCCGGAGGAGCCCGCCCGGCTCCCGGGGACGGCCCCTCGGCACGGCGCTTCCAGTCCGGGCACGGCCTCGGGGGAAAAAAAAACAACTGTGTGGTTGTTATTATTATTTTGTTTTGGTTGGAGTTTTCTGGAGCTAGGCAAGCAGGCTGGGAATGAAGGCGCGGCGGCTCCGCAGCGAGGCCCTGCGGCTTCTCCTGGGACCGGCGAGAGAGGGGAAGGAGGGTCCGAGCCCAGCCTGGCCGGGACCCCGCTGCTCGCCAGCCGGGGCTATGACTCTTCTCGCTGCTAGGCAGGGAGGCCCGGCACCGATCTGTCCTTCCCGCAGGGTTTGGGGGAAATCAGCCCCCCGGGAGCCTCGCACCTTCCCCCCCGAGCGGCCTTGGGGCCGGCCGGGGCCAGCGGAGGCTGTGGGCCGGCAGCCGTGGGGAGCCGCCGGCCGCCCGTGCCGGCCGTGCGGCCGCTGAGCTGATGCGAGCCGCGGAATGGAGCGCTGGTCAGTGCCTGCGGGGGGCTAAATAAAGCCCGGCTGCCCCGCTTTGTCATTTGTTTGTGCCTCTCCGGACTAGGAGCAGGGTGAAGGAATTAGCAAATTCCGCAGGGGGGAAGGTCTGCTCTCCGGCGCGGTTTCTAAGGAGCTTTATTAAAAGGCTAAAAAGAAAAACACGACCAAAAATAAAACAGGGGGAGGGCGGGGGAAAAAAAAAAAAAAAAGCAACAACAAAAACACCCTCCCAACCCGAGCAAAGCTTACCGTCGTGGCCATTTAATTCAGAAATTTCGGGAGCACGGAGCTGCCGTGCTATGGGAAGCCAGGGCTCCTTTAGTGTGCGCTCCCGAGCCAGCGGAGCAAGGGGAGCGAGGCGCTGCTCCGCCGCATTTTCCAGCCATTATTCCCCACCGGGAAATGTCCCGATGAGAAACAGAGCGACGTAATTTCGAGGTGGGGGTCAGTGGCCGGCCGTGCCTGGCGAACATGCCCCCGAACACCTTTGATTTAGGAGGGAGGGGAAAGCGGCACGTTTCGAGATGCTGCTGGATGCGTCCCGGCTTTTCCAGCCCTGCTGATCCTCAAGAGCAACAAGGCGACCCCGAGAGCAGGTTTATACCCACAGCTCGGGTGTGTTTTATGTGTCTGTCTTCCTTAAACAGGCCGGGCGTGCGCTTCCGCACACTCTGCTTATTAAGGGCAACGTTTAAATGCATACAGCGAATTCCTGATCTTTCATCGTCTTAAGTACGGCTGGAAATACATTTAAAACCAAAGCTTTGCATCCAGGGATGACAGGCCGGGAGAATTACCTCCTTCGGTCCCCGAGCCATGAGCCTGGGAGGGTGGAGGGGAAAGGGGGGAGCCGGACAGAGGCGGCTGCGGGCAGAGCCGGCTGCAGAAGGGTTTTTTTAGGGGGACTTCTTCCACACAGTCCCGCATCACCCAAACTTCCGTCTCCCTCGAGATTTGCCCGTGGAAGGAGAGTAGGGGTGTCCCTATCCGTCCGTCCTTCTGCCCGTCCTCCCTCACCCGTCCTCATACTCCTCTACTGGTTTCCAGTTGGCTTTGCTGGGAGGGAAAACAGCCCGGAAAGGCTTCCCGGCTTCAATCCTGGTCCAGCGAGACCTGGGGAAAGAGCCCCATGGCGAGGGTTGGACCCGATGGGTGCGGGGCAACTCCGTCCGAGATCCTGAGCCGTGAAATAAAGGTGGGCAAGTACCAGGCCCCCTCTCCAGCCCCGGCCTTCGCTCCCGGGGCTGCCGCGATGCTCTCCCACGGGAATTGTCCCCGGAGAGGGGGTCCAGCACCCCGGGCTGCCCCAGCCGTCACCCTATGAGGCTTTGAGGGGTGGCAGGGTGGGGGGGACAGGTCTAGGACGCCACCAGACGCGTGCTAGGCCCGGGCTAGCTGCGGCCAGCACGACCAGAAACGTCGTTCAGCTGCAGATCTGGCTTCCAGCTCTGTCTAGACTGGAGGGAAAGAGAGAGAGAGAGAGAAAGAGAGAGAGAGGGCTGTTTTTAAAACCCTCGGTGGATGGCTGACCCCCTGATTTCCACAGGGAGCTGACACGTAGTTTAGGAAAAGTTTGAGACCCTCAGCGAGGCGACTGATCCCGACAGGGCTTGTCAGGGCTTGGGACAGGTCTCCTGCTCAGCCCGGCCAGGCTTTTCCCGAAGATGAACCGAACCCTCAGAGGCGCCCGCTCAGACTCCAAGAAGCGAGAGTGAAAGGGAATTTCTATCCCAGCTCCTTTCGCCCTCACAGTGCGAGCCCTGCAAGGGACAAGTTCGTGCTCTGATATCCCAGATTGTGCCCTGCGGTATCGCTGCGACCTTGAGATTCAGGAGTTAAAGTCAGGACACAGCAGCCTCCAGCCTCCCCCGCGCTGCCGCTCTCTAACACCGTCTTCTCTCGTGTTTTCGGTTGTTTTTTTTTTTGTTGTTGTTGTCGTTGTTGTTGTTGCCACGGCTTTGTTACTGTAGAACAAAAATACACCACGAGCCGTCTTCTGTCTCTGCTGTCAGTATTTTTATTTTTTATTTTTATTTTGAAAAGGAGCTAATGAAAGAAAGAGGTGAGAATGGATCGCGTTTGAAAACCGCGATTCTCTGCCTCTCGGTTGTGGCAGACTGCTGAAATCGTCACCCTCTCCCTCCCCCATCCACGACGCAGTGTCCAAAACCGATTATAAAATTGGACATTTATGGTTGTTTAAACCGGATGGGAGCAAGCTAATTAATATGTGACCCAAAATATAATGTGCGCAATACAAAACAATCTGAATAAAGTGACGGAGCCGTAGATCTCAGACCTTCCTTATTCCGAGAGGCAGACAATAGAAATTACCAGGAGTATTCGCAGTCTTCGGCCCCCATTTAAACCTGGCCACGAACGTATATTTTAGGAAAATCAAGGCGAATCGCAGCTATTTGATCTGACTGTCACACGCGCTCGGAAAAGGTTCGTTAATGAATTCAACAAATAAATAAAGCGCGAGGCGTGAGTAATCCCTTTTGGAAAGCCAGCCCCTATTGTATTAACCACTAATAGAGACATTAGAGGTCTTACTAAAACAAAAGCGCTTTTTTTAGGGGTTTTCCTGGGGCCGTTCCCAGGCGGCGGGAGCCCCGCGCTGCGGGGTCGGGGCGGGGACGAGCGGCGGGGTCGCTCCGGTCTGTCCCGGCCGGAGGGGAGCGAGGGAGGGAGGGAGGGAAGGAGGGAGAAGGGAAGGGCGGGGGTCACTGCCGTGGGTCTGCCCGTGACCTCCCTGTCTGTAGGACGCCCGCTTTGGGGCCTCTTAACACGATCTGGTGGGTTGGGCTCGGCGGGGAGAGCCGGGTTTGTGCGGGTGTCCTGGGGGGCAGATTTGTTAGATTATTTTTCCCCATTTTTTCGTTTTTATTTTCATTATTTTTCCTGGGAGTTCATACTTTAAAAGAAAATTTAAATTTTATTTTTCTAAAACAGAAGTGTTGATCTTTACACCCGTCCTCCCCACCGCCCAGCCCGCGGCCGCCTTCCCGACGCTGAGCCCGCAGAGAGCCCCGCACATCCCTGCCCAGCCCTGCTCCTTCCCAAAGCGCCCCTGAACTGAGGGTTTCCCCCCTCTCAGAGGTTCCCCTGGCCGGGTCCGGGTGTTCCCCGCTGGCTCCTCACCCATCGCGGCTCCCGGGATCCAGCGGTGCCGTCGGGGCTGAGATCTCTCGCCCCCCGCTGCAGACGGGGCTCGGTGTCTGCCCTGCCCTCGCCCCGCTGCCTCCCCCTCCTCACGGGGTGACAGCACAGCCTCGGACCTCGCCTCAACGACGGGCACAAAGCTCGGTTTTGCTCCGTGGCCCCCCTCCCCCGGGAATTTCCCTGGGGTTCTCCCGGCGGAGGAAGGCACAACCGCGCTGGGGAAAACCCAAAAACCAGGATTGGCGGCGAACCCGCAG
Organism: Nicator chloris; assembly: GCA_013400495.1. NCBI lineage: Eukaryota > Metazoa > Chordata > Aves > Passeriformes > Pycnonotidae > Nicator > Nicator chloris. The sequence goes on along the minus strand of WAAE01002239.1, from coordinate 22,770 downwards.
GATTTGTCGTTGTCCCCATGTTCCTTGTGAAGGGTGGGGGACCTTGAGCTCCGGGGGGCAGCCCAGCAGACACAAAGGAAATGCTCCAAGTTACAGGGCAACCCGATACTGAACGTAATACATGGCTGAGTAATTCTTTTAGCAGAATCCCAAGCTGAAAAGCTACCGGGCTTTCAAATGTGTGTGTGGACGAACTTCTGTATGCCGAGAGCAAAGGTGGGAGTTGTTCCCAAATATTTCTAGATCTTATTACAGTTTCCCTCAGCCCGCTGCCTCCTTGGAAACTGGGAAATGTACAAATGGTACGAAGTGCGTGCTGAGGTACTTTGAAAAACAGCCAGAGATGTCAAGACCGAAAGGGCGGAGGGGGATTTCGTCCGTGTTTGCCTCAGGGAGCGCGACGCGTTTGTACGAAAATCCCTCGGTTTTTCAACGGCAAAAGCAGCACGAATTTTGGGGTGTTTGTATAAAACCCCCTCTGATTCCGGAGTTGTCGGAGCCGGAGCTGCCTCCCGGTGCCGGGATGGGTCCGGCGGGCACGGCTGCGCTTGGGGCCGGTGGTTTGCCCTGGGGCCGGTGGTTTGCCCTGGGGCCGGTGGTTTGCCCTGCCAGGCATCCCGGTCCTGCCCTGCCCGCACGGTCCCGAGCCCGGGGAGGACAGACACGGCTCCAAACACCAGGAAAAGCAGGAGAGTGGCTCATCTCGCCCATGTTGCCGGCGGCGGGGTGCCAGAAAAGCGAAGGTTGAGCCTGGGACTGACGATTCACCAGGGCAGACGGCCCTGGGCAGTGCGGGCTCTGCCGCTGAGCCCAGCCCCGGCTTTCCTGGCTTTCGGCTGCCGGAATCCCCCCAGGTCGCTGGATCTGGATGATCCCTGACCCTCTAGCACGGCAAAGGAGCCGCGCTCGGGGCCAGGCCACCCCCACGGGTGTTGCCAGCATTTGCGGGGAGGATGCTCCAGGTGCCCGCTAGCAGGAAATTCACTCTCGGGGCCGGGTAATTCCTGCTGCCAGGGGACATCTGAAAAGGTTTCCTTCCAAACCACCCGAACGGTGGCAAAGCCGTGTGCGACACCCCGCAGCATCCCCCGACGGGGATGGCTTCCCATCCCGGCAAAGTCCCATCCCGAAGGAGCGGTGCAGGAAAGGCTCGCTGTGTATGGGCAGTGATTTTGGCCTGGCTCCAGGCAATTGGGAGAATTCGTGCGTTATTCCCCGGCCGGGCAGGAGCAGCCCGGCCGAGCCTATGGCATCCATAGGTTTGCAGGAACGCGCGTTCGCAAATCTCTCGGAGGAGAAGTTAATTGGCATTAGTCCTTTATTCGAATGTAAGGTTTTATTCGTTTCGTTTTCACCTTTAAAGCGATCTGCTGGCGGATTAAATGATAAAATCACCAGCTTTAAAATAAGCTCAGACGAATGCCAGGCTGATCCACCGGACGTGTTTACGTTTGATGCGCGTTCGCGATTGCGACTCCGATTTAGAATTCCAAAGGGAGCAAATCTGTGCAAGTGACATTTTCTTATTCCGGGCTAGGAAATAACCTCAAAACTCGTGCAGATTTTGGGGTGCTGTGAAAGGACAGGACGGAGCGGATCTCTCACGGGTGGGCAGAGACGCGGCTCGTTCTTGAAGAGTTTCGTGAGAGCTCAAGGAATAAATCTGCTTCGTCTTTAGGAATGGAAGAGCTCAGGGCAGTTTTTACACCGCTGTTTGTAGGTTTGCAGTCTCCTATTTCGAAATTTTTAATTAGTAAATCGAAATAAGGAGAGACTCTGGAGTTTGCATTTGTTGCCGTCTGGGGAAAGAAACTGCGGGATGACTTCGCGATCCCCAAACTTTTTCTCCCCAGAAACAAAGAGCATTTCAGCAGAAAGGACATTTTTTGCCGTGTCTCTGAAAGTTTAGGAACCTTTTCCAAACGGAGAATTGGGAAGCGGCAGAGAAAAGCGCGAGTTTTCGTTTGGCTCTTCCGAGCAAATTTCCCAGTGCTTCTTTCAGGGCAGGGAAGGTGTCCTTCTCTTTCCCACGGGAAAGCGCTGTGAATTCCCAGAATTTAGAGAGACCTGGTGAGACGAACACGGGATGGGGATGCAGACCCCTCATTTTGGGTGCTGCTGAAAAGGAGGGCTCAGGGCCGGCCGAGGTCCCCGGTGTCCCCTGCCCGGCATGGGAAGCTCCTTAGAGCTTTCCCGGAGGGAGCAGGACATGGAGCCAAGCACCGGGAAGGGAATCAGAACTCGGGGGGAAACACCGCGTCCTCCCCGCCGCCTCCCCTCCCTCCGGTGGGAGATCCTGCCCATCCCAAGGGATGCCCCAAGAGTGGAGAGAAATCCCCTCCATCATTCCCAGGTTTAAGTGGCCAAAGCACAAACGGATCCGTGAGGGCGCCAGGAGGGGCGTTCGGAATCACGGAGCTGGAGCTCAGGGCAGGAATTTCTGCCAGTTTTCCCTCCCGTTGCTCCCGCCGCAGCCGGGAGAAAGGAGATTTCTTTGGAAGCACCTTGGCGGAGAGAGGGCACCGGGGGGAAACGCGGGGCTCAGTTTCATAGCCGTGCATCCACGAGCCGGGCCGATTGTGGAATTCCAGGCTGGCAGCACCGAGTCCCCGCCTTTCATCCAGGGCCACCGGCCCCCCCGCAGCTCCGAGGCCTCCCCGAAGCCGAGGGTTGTCCTTTCTCTCCAAAAATGAGGCACCAAACGGATGAGGTCGCGTCCTTCCCTTCCCCTCCATCCCTTGCGGGCAGTGGCCCCCGTGCCACCAGCCGGGTGGCCACAGGAGTGTCCAGCTCTTGGCCTGGCACGGTGGCGGTCTCGGCCCCACGGGGAGCCGCTGAAAGGCTCCTTTTCACCGAGGAAGCGAAAACAAACAAACAAACAAACCAATCAGCGCACACCCCCCAGCCCAGCCGCCCCTCCTCGCCCCAAGCCGGCTCCGGCAGAAACCTTCCACTGTCACCGAGACGGGGTCCGGCTGTGGGGCCGGGTTGTGGTGTCGGGCTGTGGTGTCGGGTTGTGGGGCCGGGTTGTGGGGCCGGGTTGTGGTGTCGGGCTGTGGGTCTGGCTGTGGGGTCCGGCTGTGGGGTCGGGCTGTGGGGTTCGACTGTGGGGCTGGGTTATGGGGTCGGGCTGTGGGGTCGGGTTATGGGGTCTATCTGTGGGGTCTATCTGTGGGGTCCGGCTGTGGGATCGGGTTGTGGGGCCGGGTTGCGGGGTCCGGCTGTGGGGTCCGGCTGTGGGGTCAGGCTATGGGGCTGGGTTATGGGGCCGGGCTGTGGGGTCTGTCTGTGGGGTCGGGCTGTGGGGCCGGGCTGTGGGGTCGGGTTATGGGGTCTGTCTGTGGGGTCGGACTATGGGGTCGGGTTGTGGGGCCGGGTTGTGGTGTCGGGCTGTGGTGTCGGGTTGTGGGGCCGAGTTGTGGGGCCGAGTTATGGGGTCGGGCTGTGGGGTCGGGCTGTGGGGTCCGGCTGTGGGGTCGGGCTGTGGGGTCCGGCTGTGGGGGCGGGCGGTGGGGTCGGGCTGTGGGGTCAGCGGGGCCGGGGCTCGATGGGGCCGGGGGAGCAAAGCTGTGTCTGTCCCGTCCGTGCGCAGGTGGAATCGGGGCGGTTTGTCTCCAGTCGAGCTCCGGCCCTCTTTAACCTCCTCATCCTCCTCCTTGGCCACCTCGGGCTCCTCACCCCCACACCACCACAGGAGCCTGGCTGAAGCCTCCATCTCATTCCCGAGCCTCGCCGGGCTGGGAGAGCAGAAAACCAGAGACACCAACCACTTACATTCCAATTATTTTATTTTTTTGCCTCTGATATCGGCAGGAGCAAGAGGCTCTCATCCCCTCTGTGCATGCCGAGCGTCTCGCAGCCCTAAAAGCTTTGCTCAGCCTCCCCCAGAAGTGCCGGGGGTGTCCCCAGGAAGCCCCCGGGGGAGGGGACCGGTGTCCCCCACCGGTGACTCGGGAGGGGACAGCCGGGAGGGAGCGCAGGGCTCCCGAGTGGGAGAACACCTGGGTTGGATCTCCCGGGGACTTGAGCACCTGGAAACTCCGCTCCTCACAATCCCGGTGACCTGCTGTGGAGTTCCTCCGAATTCTGAGTTTAGGAAGTCGTAGCCGGGGCGAGCGTGCCAGCAGGAGGGGAAAAAAAAATTGCGTTTAATTCAAATTTTTTTTAGTGTTTTTTTTTTTTTTAGGGTGGGTTTTTTTTTTGTTTGTTTGTTTGTTTTTTCGTTTGTTTTGTTTTGTTTTGTTTCAATACATGACCTCAAAGCAGCGCGGGTTTTGTCCCCCGAGTTTAAAGAGGCAGCAAACAGGAATCATTTCCCGGGCGGGTTCCTTGTGGGAGGTGAATTCCTGCTGGCAGAGCTGGGGCTGTTCTCACTGTTCAGCTCGGCCGGGGATAAAAACCTCAAGAGAAAATCTCTGCCCGGGCTCCGCGGCCGCGGTGAATCCCGACCTTTGGAATGATGAGCGCAGTTGTTTATTTGTTACCGCAGAGCATCAGCCGCTCTCCTGCGGGGGAAAAATGAGATTTTCGGGAGGTACTGACAACACCCAGGCAATGACAGAGCTCAAGATTATCTCCCGGGGAGGCTTTTCCAGCCTCGGAAATTTTGTTTCAAGTAGCTGCTGTCCCCTCAGCTGTTTCAGAGTCACGAGTCCACCTGGAAATGCTGATTTAGTTCTGTATAATTATCTGCACGATAATTTAATGTGTATATTAAAATACAGACCCGGTTGTATAAACCATTGTTGTTACTCCTCCTCCTCCTGCCTGTTCCCCGTTTTTTTTGGCATTAATTGAATTTACACCCAATTAAATGGTGACCACCTGTAACTCCCATTTTACAGTTCAGTTATTTCTGAACGCCGAAGGTTTTAATAAACCCACATTTACTGCAAAACTTTTTTTTTTTTTTTTTTTTTTTAGGGTTCTTAGACTGAAATTTTCCATGTGAATTTTCAGCTTCAGTGTGCTTTCCTGTCCATGAGATTTTGGGATGTGCTGCAGTAACAGCAGCATTGATTTATTAATGATACAGGGTAAAGCAATTGCAAGACAACAGTGTTTAAAGCAAAATCGTGGCTAAAACTGCAATAAATTATTTCCCATTATAATATTTCTACAAAATTTTATTTATGCTAAAAGAAAAAAGCCAAAGAATAATCTGGTTTCAATTACATGCTGTAGAGTCATTAGTAGGCCAGAGAATAATTTGGAATACTTTCTTATTGGGGTGGCACTAGAGGTGTATGAAGTAGACAGGATTTTATTGCTTCTCTTCCAGTTCAGTGACTTCAAATGGATTAAAACAGGTGGTTGTTTCACCTATGTACTGTAAAAATTATTATTTTTTTCCTAAATATATTTTCCAGTGATATTCACGTGTGAATATTCACATTCCATGTGTCCATCAAAGCTTTCCACACTGGGTAGAGATAATTCAGGCTTTTTTACTATCAGCTACTTTGAAAAATCTGCCCGAAATTGGGCACAGAAAAATCAAGGATCCCCCAAACTGAGAGGTTTTGTATCCAAATAGTGGCCAGTTTTGGCTGAGCTTTACCACATTACTTATTTTTTTTCTCATATAAATAACACCTGACTAAATCAAACTTCAGTTTTTACTCACACAAGCAATATTTGCCTCCCAGCCAATATCCTGCCAAGGAGAATTTGTAGGATTGGATCTCGAGTTTGCGTTGGTTGAGGTTTACAGACTGCAAGGTCAAAACTTCATCACGCTCAAAGAGAGATATTTGTGCTTATTAAGCTCTGGATGTCGACTTTTTCTGCTTTCTTTTGGGAAATTCACGTTGTTACAGAGCAGAGAGCTCTCTGTTCAGAAACACATTATTGAAAGTGCAGCCAAATTTCAACATTGCTCGTGGTGCCTTTCAATAAACTGCAAAGAGCAGCGAGCTGGGTCTGCCAATTATGCCATAAAAAATGGCTCACGTAGGGCCTGACTTCCCCCTGAGCACCACAGAGCTCAGGATTTGGGCTAAACACTAAAAAAAAAGCCTGAATCAACAGCAAAATATTCCCTGAGAGTGCAGCAGCAACGCAGCATCTGCAGGGCAACGAGGTGGATTTCCCTGAGTTTAAAGGAACAAAATCAGATGGAGTTTTCTTTTCCTTAAATTTTGCTCTTTGCTGCTGTTGAAGTCAGAAATCCCCCTCCAAAGTATTTTTTTTCCCCCCACTGTAAATGCTTTAAACAGATTTCTTGCTTCTCACCCTGTGCATTTCTCTTTCTTTCAGACTTTGGATGGCTTTGTTTTCGTCGTGGCGTCCGACGGCAAAATAATGTACATTTCTGAAACAGCATCTGTGCACCTTGGCCTGTCCCAGGTATGGGGGGAGTGCTCTGACATCTAAAGCAGAAATAAAATAAAACTGCTAGACACAAATTTGGACCCTCACACTGGTGCCTTGCCTTTATATAAAGGCATTCCCTTTTTCTTTTTTTTTTTTTTTTGGGGCTGTTTGAGGCTTTTTTCTCGCTGAAAAAGGCTTTGGTAAAATACTCAAATTTCCTCTGCTTGCCACCACATCAGCCTGTCTTTATATCTGTTCTTGTTCATTGTATTTTACTCCTCATTACCTTTCAGAAGGGCCATAAATAATATGATATTGCAAATTGCAGATGGAGGCAGGGCCTGAAACCCAAGCGTGGCAAGGCAATAGGGCTGAAACAAAGCTCAGAATTCCAGTCTGGGAGTCTTAGATTGTGTCAGATATTGAGGGAGAGGAAATCTGATGTGGAACAGGAGTTTTATGGCGAATGTGCTGGAGGAGGAGAAAAAAAAATAAAATAAAAAATAAATAAATTTAAAAAAAAAAGGAAAAGGGGGGCAGATTTATGAGTGTTCACATGGAATTCAGGGTAGTTTTCCCTGAGTTTTTCCAGCTCAGTGGTCTTTTCAGTAAAGCGTTTTATATGGTTGTGATAGAACTCATAAAACTCAGTTTACTACTGTTCTGCACCACAAGTATGAGGGGGTTTTATGGTTTTTGGTTTTTTTTTTCTCTTAGNTTATTTTATTTTGTTTTTTTTTCCTTCTTGGGACAAGCACAAGGGCAAAGAGCCTGAATTTATTGTAGAAGGTGACTTTCCATTCCTTTGTAACTGAAAGTCACTGGTAGCACCTGAGCCAAAGTTTGCCAAAGTCCCATAAAAGAAATTCCTCATTAATTTCAGCAAGGCCTGCATGAGACTTGCAAGAAACTGAGGTGTTCAGTTGTGTATCAAACCTTTATAAATAAATTAATTAATTGCAGTAAAGTCTAAACAGGAAAAGGGAGAAGAATGAGGAGATGAAAGTGAGAGAGAGGAGAATATTCTGAAAATATCTGGTTAATTTATCCTGTGTCTGTTTCAACAAACAGAGAGGGGGGTTTTAATGGTGGGGATTATTTGTGTGCCCTAATTTTTGTAGTAATCAATATTTTTAGTTGAAAAAAAAACTATGGAGCTCTTTGGATGTGTGTTTATAACAGTGATAATAATTTTAGTGGCTATGAGAGAGAATAGAACTCAAGAGGTAGAGAAAACAAGGATATAAACCCATAAAAACCATTTCTAAATCCCTGTTTCTCAAATATCTTTAGAGCAAGTCATTTGGGGAATAAATAACTACCATAAATACTTTTTTTTTTTTACCTGTTGATTTTAAAAACATGAGCAGGAAACCTTCTTGGTTCAGTTTGTTCAGTTCACTCTGTTATGGTTTGTTTCATGCCATTTAATTCATGTTCAAATTCCTTTAAACATTACTTTGCTTGAAAATAAACTGCCCTACACAAGGGCCCTATTTTCTACTCATTTTTCAACCTGGGTTTCTCTCACCCTGAATTTTTGCCAGGATGTTACCTGCTGAAATCCATCCATTTAATCAGTGCCATTATCCCAAAGCACTGAGGGTTCTCAGCCATCCCTCCTGGAGCTCAAACTCCCTGCCCTGTGTTCTTTTTGCTCCCTGATTTTCCAGGTTTTGCCCAGAAATTGTTCTTTTGGAGGAATATCAAGCCAGCAGATCTTGCAGTTCTCAGCATTATCCAGTTATTTGGAGAAATTAAAGAATTATAGGATCACTGGGGCACTAAACAGACTTTGGCACCTGTAGGAAGAGGGGACTGGCAGTGTCACACAAGTTTTAATCCTGTTTATCCCTCCTGCTCATCTGCACTGCCTGAATTCCATGTGCAGGGAAATATCTCTGAATTCTTAGTGCAAGAGGTGCTGAGGAAAATCAGGCTTGGTCAAGTTGCTTTTGGAAGGCAGTTTATTCAGCAAAATCCCAAACCTTTCACCTCAGCAGAGGTTTGAAATAACTGAGCTGGAAAGGTGTGGGGCTTGAAATTTAAAACTCTCGAAACTCAAAACACGAAAAATCCACAGTGCACAGGGGTTTGTTTATAAACAAGAGCCCCAGTTAACAACTCATCCTGATTTATCACCCATCTGTTCTTGCTCTGCTTCAATATTCTGGTTTTGAAGGGATTATTTTGATTTCAGCAGCACCAGCACTAATATTGGGCTGCTCCCACTCCCCAGGATGTGAGTCCGTTCACCCTGGGATATTCCACTCCAAAGGACTCCTTGTTCCCACTCCTCTGGAAATCCCTGGGATTTCTGCCACTGACATCAACAAGAATGGGATTGGGCAGGAGAAGTCAAATCCCCCAGCCATAATTCCACTTTATATTTCCAACAAGTGCCCTCAGAGAGCTGCAGCCAACACAAGCTGAGAGCAGAGTGGTGGTGATTGTAAAAAAATCCTTTAGAGTGGGCACAGAAAGGCCTTTTTATTAAATAATTTGACAATTAAGTAGCCCACACATCAATTTCCAGTTCGAAGGCCATTCGTTTGAAAATATATCTTTCAACTAAATAAAAAGGCCATTTAAAAATGTTTTTGCAGGCTATTTCTGGAGGCCTACTACAGTGGCCTTTATCTTCTGGTTGCTGCTGGATTTCACTTCAGCAGGGAGAAATTAGAGCTTGAGGAAAAGCCAGGCTGGCTCAATCAGTCATAAATTCAACCCCAGCACTGAGGATTGTTTTTGAGCACGACTTTGTCTCAGAATCAGAATTTCTGAAAAACCTACGTCTTCATTTGTGGCCCTGCCACTTCATTTGTGGCTTTGGAGTTTGATTTGCTCCCAGCTGGAGCAGGAAAAATTGTGAATTTTGCTGTAGGACCCCCACCTTCTCCTCCTCCTCCTCCTCCTCCTCCTCCTCCTCCTCCTCCTCCTCTTCATCCCAGCTGGCCTCAGCCCAGGGATGAACTGACTTGGGCTGGCTGGGACAGCCAATTTCTTGCCTCTTTTTTTTCCCTGGATAACAAACAGCTTCAAATTCCCCAAATATTTTTTTCCCCTTGGAGTCCAAAGGCACAAAAAATCCTCTTGTGAAACAATGGGGAAAAGCAAATTTTTATTGAATTTGAAGGTCTGGAGCTTATTCCGGCAGTTTTCTGGATCCATGAGGGAGCCAGGCTTATCTTTGACTTTTGATAAATCTTGAAATATTTAACCACAAATATCTGAACTTTTCCAGGAGTTCATTTTGCTTTCATCCAATGAGTCTATGAGAGGCAAAATATGTAATTATTTGCTCTAGAATCCATCTACTTAGTCCTGTGTGTTTATGATGAATCATTCCTCAGCTGGAAAGAAAAATCTGAGCTCCTCACAAACCCTCTGTTAGTAGGAAATGCTGATATTTGGTATTTACAGCTATTAAAAACTGCATCAAGGAAACTGCTTTAATAACCTGAGGCATGGGGGTTTAGCTTTATGAACTGAACCATAGAATTGATATATTTTTTCAAGTTTTCAGGGTTTCATTGTAGGCTTTAAAAGAGCCTGAACATGCCCTGCCTAGCAGGGGGTGAGATTCCAAATTAGGGATCCATATTTTGGTTATTTGACTCTGGCTTAGGCCCCCATCTCTTTGCTGGTGGTTTTATGTTTTAAAGTCAATTTTTAAAGTCAAATTTGAGGTCAGTGTTGTACCTTTACCTCCTGCTGATTTTCCTGGGGTTGCAAATAAACCTATCAGAGTGAAAAAATCTTTTCTGTGTTTGTAACAAGGAAAACCAGTCATTATTCCACAAAGAATTTTAGGCTTGAGTTTTGGACATAAACCCTGGGACAAAAATGAAATGTTGGATAAAACTGTGACCTCTGACCCTTTGAATCCTGTGGAAAAAATGTGCATTTCCACAAATGAGGAATCATTTTAAAACAAGTGATGAGTTTGGGGAAAGCAAGAGACATCCATGAGTAACAATTTTTAAGAGAAAAGTTCAACTACAATTGATAAGGTTGGTCAGCGTGGTTGGAATTTTTCATGCCAGAAAGTCTCTAAATTGAAGGGAGAGATAATTTATTCACAGCCACCTATGAATTATTAATTTTTTTTTTTTTGGAAGGTAAATTCTCTGCTAGATAACCTTTCATTCCAAGGGCAAAACATTCAGGAGAAAAAAAAAAATCACTCTTAACCAAAGATAAAATAATGAGAAGAGAGTTGTAGGTTATGCTCCTTTTCACAGAATGGCAATTTTGTCATGTTCTGAAAATGAAATGTTCATCACCAGGAGAATTTTTAGATTTTTTTTAATGTAGGTGATCAGGATATTTATGAAGACACCTATGGCCATTTGCAGGATGTTTCTCCCCTTGTAATTATGAATAAACAGAAGCATTTCCAGGCACGACTCACAGTGAGATTTTGTGTTTTCCTTCCTCCCTGATGAAAAAACTGGGATGTGGGGTGTTCCTGCAGCAAGCCCTCACCTGTTTCTGCCCTGAAAAAGAGCAGCCAGTGCTTTTGAAGGACAACTTTTAGAGAAAATTATATAAATGAAACAATGTAAATAATCTCCTTCCCCATTCAATCTTTTCCTCTTTCTCTTTCTTTCTTATTCTTTCTTTCTTTCTTTCTTTTTCTCTTTCTTGTGTATGTTTTCCTTCCTTTCCCGGTTTTAGGGATTTCTCCTGGAATAATTTGAGCAGGTTTTGGTGCTTTTCAGTGCACCTGATGT
>WAAE01002239.1:0-11299 GCA_013400495.1 Nicator chloris | reverse complement strand
AAAAAAAAAAAAAAGCGAGTTTGCACAGCCCTGGGAAGGGACATTCCATGAATAATGCAGAAAATGGAAGGATGAGGAACATTTTCGGGGGGGGGGGGGAAAAAAAGAGATTTCATTGTGGGGACAGACAACTTCATTTATTCCAAAGAAAAGGCAACTCACACCATCTCAGCAAAGGAGCAGGATTGGCTCCGAAGAATGGCTTCAATTACTGCACCTCTCCTGCCTCTGATCTGGGGGGCCCGGGGCACATCAGGCAGCTCAGAACAATCGGCCAGCCTGACACTCATTTCAAACACGGCAATGGCAACAGCCGCCTGCTTTGCTTCCAATTTAAATATTTTTTAAATTCGTTTTTTGGGGATTTTTGTACGTTTAAAGCCACGAGCAACTGATCGGGATTAATTTCTGCGTCAAAAGCAAATAATGCCACAGCTCTTCCCGTGCTTCCCAGATAAATTCCTCATTCTCTGCAGCTTGCTTTGCCTCATCCTACATTGACAAGGAAATTTAGGGCAGGAATAAGGAAAATGATTTTCAATTTTGGTCCATTTATGTGTGTTTTGTATCAGATTTTGTGTGGCAGAGGAAATTAATGGATAAAAACCTCAAAGCAACAGCATCTCCTTTGGATTCCCAGACCTGGAGGAGATAAATAAAGGAATTGAGCTCTGTTTCCCCCCCTCAATCCTATAAAATATTAACCCCTAATCCCTAAAAATATTTAAATATTTAAATTCCTGCAGCTTTCTGGGGACTTTTCTCGGGGGTTTTGGGGGTGGCAAACAGAGCTGCCAGAGGGGACACGTGAGCACGAGGCTCTTTTTGGGTGTTTGTGCCACTGTTAAGGGTGGGAAAGGCAGGAGCACATCCTGTGCAGTCAAAGTTCCAGGCAGGAGAGGGAACGCACGGATATTTAAGGCAGATCTTTATTGTGCCTCTTTGTTGAGGGCAGTGGAAATCCATGGAAATCTGGTTTTGGGGTTGTCTCAGAGCCCTGGCCCTGCTGGTGCTGGGAAAACACAGAGGAATTGTGTGAGAGCAGGGCTTTGGCTCTGAGGGCTCAGCTGGGTGCAGGGGAGAACCTGGAGGAACATCTGGGAACCTGGAGGAACATCATTTCTATTCCAATATTTGTCTTCTTGGGCAGCATTTCCACAGCTCCGAGTTTCTCCTCCCGTTTGTGGCAATTTAACATTTCTACAGCTGCTCTAATTTATCCCTTCATCCCCAGCCCTGACAGGAGCTCTTCTGTCTCTGCTGCAACGCCAGAAATCCCCATAAAAACCTCTCAAATATCAATCACTGCTGAGGAAAGAATTAATTCCCATTAATGGCTGTGAGCTGGAAGATGCTTTTGATACACCCAGCTCACGTTGTGAAACTCGGGTGCAGGGTGTTTGAGGGCAGAAAATGGTGGGAAACACTCAAGGTAAAGTGGATTTTTAGGAGCTAAAAAAGCAGGCCTCAGAGACAGAAGCTGAGAATTTAGAATCTGCTGCAGCTGAAAACTTTGAAACTGGAAAAGATACGATATTATAGCAAGCAAGGACATGGAAACAATAATTTGGGTTTCTAGGTTTGGCTTGAATAAATCTTAACACTGCAGAAATAGATGCCTGACAAGGTAGTAGAAGGTCTTAAGGGTCTTAATAAGAATATTGTGTATTGTTAATAGAAAAGCACACAAGCAAGCATTGTTTGAAGCAGGTGTAGATGTGCTATAAATGGTTGGCTAAAACAACTGTCTGTAAGCTTTAACAACATGCCATGGGCTAAAAAGTTTTCAAGATGCTCTGTTGTTGTAATAGGACATGAAGTGAAGACATGGACTTTGATTTTTGAGAGCTAAAATCTGTTTAACTTTTGACTCTTTCATATAGTTTTTTAAACAAGCCCAGTGATTGGTAGGTAAAGTTAACAGTTCTTTAATCACATTGGTTCAGACAGATTTCTATCAAAGATCTCCTCCTCCAAGAAGGAATGAAAAACATAGATAAAACTAACATAAACGAGTTTTTTATTTACAGTAAAATCTCTGGGAAAAGGATTTCCAAGACTAAAACATCAGAAGGCTAAAAAAATTAGGGCAACACTCTGTAACAAAGAAATTTTCGGCTGCTGCTGGAAAAACTTGAGCTGTTGCCACCTCTCAGTTGCCTCAACCCTTGCAATGAGGCTGCTGCTGTCATAAAGCTACCCTGGCTGTCCCATCCCGTTCCTGCCAACTCCAACACAGAAAACCATCCAGCTGCTTTTATTCCATGGCTTTTTTTTCCCCAGGTGGAGCTCACTGGGAACAGCATTTACGAGTACATCCACCCCTCGGATCACGACGAGATGACTGCTGTCCTCACTGCCCACCAGCCTCTCCACCCTCACCTCCTGCAAGGTATTGCTGCCACCTGGCACTGAAACCTGTTGGGTTGGTCTGTGTCTCACAAACAGGATGGGATTTTGTCTGGTTTGCAGAATTAGGGTTTATTATCTGTGTCATACAAGCAATAAGCAAGAGACACAGGAAAACAACAAAATCCATGCAGAGCCAGATCAGACACAAGACAACAACTGAAGCAGAACATTTTAGAGATCTTTTCTCAACCAATAGTTTACAAGAAGAAGTTTAGAGTCATATTCCTCTAGCAAATCAGAGAAGGACTCACGTGGGTTTAATATTAACAAATGCTTCTGTAAACCTAAGAAACAATACACAATAATTTGTTATTTAAGACTGAAACTTTTTCTATCTTTGCAGAGCATATATCTAGGACTTTTACATCCTGAACCAGCAATCAGTCCTTGTTCTTGTTCTTTATGATAGATATAAATGTATTCACTTGGTTCCTAATTTCCTAGCTTCCCATGGGAAGGTTTGGAGATTCCTAGCCTTTCTCAGCTTTTTTTTCTCTACCTTTTGGGGCTTTTTTGCACCTCCTGGGGTCTTCTGCTTTTTGAATTCCCACAACACACAGTGAAAAAGTCACAAAAACCCAACCCCAATCCCCAGGCTGAAATGTAACAAATTGCCACCCAAAGCATTCCATGAATCCGTAAGTTCCTGTTTATCCTGTTTGAAACTCAAATGGGGGAGCAGCAGGAACTCCTTTGTGATCCAGGATTTTATGTTGTACTAAAGGGAATAAGGTATCCTAAACTAATGATCTGTGCCATGAAGCTTTAAAGAGGTTTTTTTTTTATGTCATGAAGCTTTAAACAGGTTTTTACCTTCAGCCCAGTGGCCGTTTCATCTCTTTTTATTTTGTCATCACTGCCGAGGCTGCAGAAATGTTGTGGTGGCCTGGTTGTGCATGGTCTGAGTGGGAAAAGAACCAACAAAACATCAAGCAATTGAGAAACTGAAGGATATTTTTAATCTTTTAAAACAACTGTTAAATTCAAAGCTTGGACAAAAATACAGACTTAATATTCTCCACTGTAGGAAGAGCAGAAAGGGGTTTGGTAAAGGACTTGGGTTGAGGAAACCTCATTTAAAAAGTGACTTTCTGAGGAAATTCGTGTCCTCTTGCCTTGCTGCCACCCACAGCAACATTGACACCACCCTTTGTGTGTGAAGTTGTCACCTCAGTGCTGCAATTCCTGTGTCAGTAACAAAAACATTCTCATTTCTGGAGTTTGTGTCTCCTCGGGGGCGATTCTTGGAACTTGCAGAGATCAGAACTGATCTGGCTCCATCCCAATGGAGCTGCCACTTGTATTTCATAATTGATTTATGGATTTATCCTGCCAGGTTTTGTCAGTCTTCTCAAAGCACAGCTCCTAAAAAACACGAGGAATTTTGGGTTCCAGCTACAATTTTGTTTAGGAATTTTTTTTTGCAGTTTTGGTGCCTGTGGTTGGTTCCGGCCTCTGAGATTCCGTCAGAGCAGAACTTGTTCCTTCTAAATTCAGGGAATGTTGATGTGCCTGGGAGCACCTGGACTGCTCCAAATGCTGGGAATGGAAGAATTATCTCAGCTTCCTTCCCATTTCTTCCTTCCTGAACAGGTTGTCTTGGGAAAAAACCTCCCTTGGAAAGCAAACTCTTATTTTTCTTAACCTCCTCTGTATGATTATTTCATGCTTTGTTCATTCCTCTGTCAGAATTTTCTAAAAATATCAATATTTTTAAAAACCAGCATTTTTTCCCTTTTTCCAACTTACTGATAAGCAGAGGAGACACCTCTGATGTAAATTATTTTAATGTAAATTATTTAAATAATCTTTCAAGTCTCTCCCAGCCTCAATAATTCTGTGAAATCCAAGAATTTTCATGCAGTTTTGCTGATATCCAGGATTAGTAGTGAGATGTTTTTATACCTGCTGGCTTGGCAATGGCAACAGCCTCCTGTTTTTTCTCAAATTTAAATATTTTTAATTCATTACTGAAGATTTTTACTAATGTAAAGCCATGAGCAATTGATCTGGATTAATTTCTGCGTCAAAAGCAAATAATGCCACAGCTCTTCCCGTGCTTCCCAGATAAATTCCTCATTCTCTGCAGCTTGCTTTGCCTCATCCTACATTGACAAGGAAATTTAGGGCAGGAATAAGGAAAATGATTTTCAATTTTGGTCCATTTATGTGTGTTTTGTATCAGATTTTGTGAGGCAGAGGAAATTAATGGATAAAAACCTCAAAGCAACAGCATCTCCTTTGGATTCCCAGACCTGGAGGAGAAAAGTAAAGGAATTGAGTTCTGTTTAGGGATTATTTTATTTTATCTCAGTTTTGTGTCTCTCTTCCCCATAAAATGCATGGAGTGGGTGTATTAAAATCTCCAGAATCTAGAGGTAAATCTTTCTGAAATGAACAGAATGAACAAATATTTTTTTACTGTTGTCTTCCCTGTGCCAGAAATTCCCTTTCCTGCAGTGTTTTATACACTAAAAACTTGAGGTATAACCCGAAACTACCCGGCCTGCAACAACCAAAGCAAGTTTTTTATTTAATTCAGTGAAGACTTCAAAATACTGAATAAATGACAGGAATGAAGCAACTTCTGTCTGTATCTGAGTAGATATTTTTCAATATTTAAATAAATCGTGGAGTTCTACAAATAACTTAAAGGGCAGTGAAGTAAAAGTGGCTTGATTTAAAAACCCAAGAGGAAACCAGGCTATTCTAAAGAGCATTTTTTGCCATTTCAGTTTGATTTTCTCTCTTTTAATCCTTTTAAACACACCTGAATCATCGAGTCATTGGGTGGAATCAAAATTTTCCCTTTATAACTTCATTATCCCATAGCTTTCTCCAATCTGGGGTGTTGCTTAGGCATAAAATCAATATTGCAGTGCAGACACAGATTTTATATCCCAAATTTCCAGCTTGGCTCACAGAACTTGCCTTGCTCAAGATGTTTTCTTCAGCTAAAGCTCAGAAATTGAAATCCATTTTTAATCCAGCAGTTGTAGCTGGATAAGATCTGTTTCGAGAGGAGTGAAACCACAAATGTCAACAATGTCTGGGCTTTGTGATATTCTGTTACTGGGATTAAATAACCCAGAGCACAGATTATTTTTGACCTCTGGTTTTACAGTTTGTGTAAATTTGGATGCCGCCTCTTTATTTATTTCTCAGGGAAATGCAAATTAATGCTCTGCATAAATTCAGACAGTGTGTGGGTTTCTCTACACGATCCTCACTGTCACATTGTTTTTCCTCAGATAAATCACCCTGGTATTAAAAAAATGTTATTTTTAAAGCATAAACATTCTTAAATTATTATATTTCATTTTTTTTTTTAAGTTTCCCCTGGGATTCCTCATGTTTCATGCAGAACAAGGCAACAGCTTCAAACACAGAGTGCAGATAATTCGTTTTTCTAAAAGAGAGGGGAAATACTTGAATAATCATGTGATTCCAGAAGTTTGGGCTTCACAGCAAGAATAAAAGTAATAAAATTTGGGAATATGATGAGGGAAGTGCCCAGAGCAGCTGTGGCTGCCCCTGGATCCCTGGCAGTGCCCAAGGCCAGGTTGGCCATTGGGGCTTGGAGCAGCCTGGGACAGAGGGAGGTGTCCCTGCCATGGCAGGGGGTGGGATAAGGTGATTTTTAAAGTCCCTTCCACCCCAAACCATTCCAAGATTCTGGAATTAAGAGGTGACTTAATGACTGTGTGTACAAATTTCCAAAGAAACAAAATGCTGGGAACTAAATTATGTGTTTAGAATAAAAACTCTCCAGCATTTCAAGGACAAACATGTGTGCATTGAAACCACAGAAAGCTCAAATCAGAATAATGCACACATTTTTAACTGGGAGTTTGATTAGGCACAGGAAAAATATTCTGGGGGCAGCAGTGATTTCTTCCAGTTTTGATGTCTCCAGATCAAGGCTTTGATCTTCTTTGTAGAAGACAGAATTTAGGTAGAGAGAAGTTATCGAGCTCAGCACAGGAGTAAAAGCCTTTGATCAGGAAATTTAGGATAGGAATAAGGAAAATTATTTCAAATTTTGGTTCATTTATGTGTGTATTGTATGAAATTTTGTGTGGCAGAGGAAATGAATTACTAAAAACCTCAAAGCATCTCCTTTGGACTCCTAGACTTGGAGCAGANATAGTTATAGTTGTTATAGTTGTTATAGTTGTTATAGTTGTTATAGTTGTTATAGTTGTTATAGTTATATAGTTGTAGTTATATTTAATATTTAAATATTTACATTTAGTGACCTGAACCACCCAGGTTCCTCCTCTGATTTAATTCTTCTCCAGATTTAAAGCCTCCAGGCCACGACCCAATGAAAACCATAAACCCCATGAGCCATGGAGGCTTTGGAGGATTCCAGCTCCAACTTACAAAGTCTTTCAGCTGTTTTTTGCTTGCATGACCAACACAGAAAATGCAAAGCAATCGGTGCAGATCCCTTGCTATGAGAGAAGCCAACAGCTGAGGCAGTTTTGGGTGGGGAGAAGGAATAATATCCCTCACATTCACGTTCAAATTTGGGAATGGCTCAGCAAATCACCTCATGTGAGTCTTCAGGCAAACTTTGTTTAACCAAACAAACCCACTCTGTTCAGCTGGAGTGGGTGAGCAGGAAAAATAAGAAAGAGGTAAAAAAAAGAGGAGAATATTTTGGTATCTGTTGCAAATTGTGAGTGCTGGCTGTGCTCGGATCTCAGATGACTTCACTGCCAAATATTGCTGAAGTATTTGTGGTCTGCAGCACCTCAGTGTGTTTTGGGTGGGTTTGGTACCTGTGAAGAGTCAAGCCTGAGTTTCATACTCCATGTGCCACCTGCCTTTGCTGACCTCAGGACTCCTGAGCCTCTATCCCAAACCAGGATGAGACAAAGGCAGTTTCTGGCTCCTGGGAACCTGCAAAGTTTTGTTTGTGGCTGACTGGAGGCTCGGGGGCTCCTCCTTAGTGCAGGACACCTGTCTGGTGCTGGCTGTGCTGCCAAATCCTGGCTCCTCATGGAGTATCCTGAGTGAGGAGGGATCCACAAGTGTCGTTGTAGGACACAAAAAAAGGATGAGAGACTCTAAATATTTCAGAAGGCAAAGAGCATAGGAAAAAGGCTTTATTGTCTAATTTTTACTACTTTTTTATAAGGTGTTCTGATACAGACTGAACATGGTTGGTGAATAGGAACGACACCTCTCTGATCCCATTGGTTAAACCAGAGAAACAGCTCAAATGTTTGGAGAACTAGAAAAGCAGAACCCCACCTGGAGAAAGATTGTTTTGAGAAAGGAGAGTTGTTTGCCAGGATTGTTTTGAGAAGAAGCTTTCTTGAGGAATATTTCCTTGGGATAAAGTTAGCAACTGCTAGCAGGCTGAAATCTCTCAGACCCAGAAATACCAGGCACACACACAAGGATCATGGAATTCTGTCCCTGCCCAGCCCGCCCAACAATCCCAATCCCTGGCAGTGCTGTCCAAAGGCTCCTGGAGCTCTGGCAGCCTCGGGGCCGTGCCCATTCCCTGGGGAGCCTGGGCAGTGCCAGCACCCTCTGGGGGAAGAACCTTTCCCTAAAATCCACCCTCACCCCCTCCTGGCCCAGCTCCAGGTGGTCTCTGGGTGCTGTCCCAGTGCCAGGAGCAGAGATGGGAGCTGTCCCTCTGAGGAGCTGCAGCCCCTGAGGAGTCTCCCGTCACTCTCCTCTTCTCCAGCTGGACATTCCAAGTGCCCTCTCCTTGGGTGGCCCCTCCAGACCCTTCTCCACCATCGTGTCCCTCCTTTGGGCACCCTCTGAGAGCTTTTAGATCTTTCTTCTCTCGTGGCACCCAAAACAGCCCCAGCACTCGGGGTGAGGTCAATCGACAGCAGCTCCACAACTTCCCGCAGGCCTGTGAGGAGTTTGGTCCTTCCCTCTCCTCACACAGAGCTGAAATCCAAATATCCAGGCCAGTCCAAGCTGCCAGAGCTCAGCAGCAAAGCATTTTGGCTCTGGCATGGTGAGGGGGCGAGGCTGGCAGGGGTTTGTGACGCGATGCCATCAGGTGCCCTCTCCAGGGGTGATGAGNCCACCTGACTACAGCCACCTTTCAGGAAGTTGTAGAGAACGATAAGGTCACCTCTGAGTCTCCTTTTCTCCAGGCTGAACAACCCTAGCTCCCTCAGTCATTCCTCACAGGGTTTGTGCTCCAAGCCCCTCACCAGTCTTTGGATGAGCACTTTGGATGAGGCTGAAACAGGGGCTGAGGGTTGCTCCAGGGTTATTGATCACATCCAGGTCTCTGAAAGGAAAACCACGCAATGCCAACACAAGCTGCGATGAACATGATCAACCAGGACCTTAAGGCCTCAAAAAACACCTTGGTGCCATGGGATGGTTGAGGTGTTAGGACAAGGGTTGGACTCCATGATCTTGAAGGTCTCTTCCAACCCGGTGACTCTGTGAATTCTGTAAATGATGTTACAATCAAAACATCTGGGTTGCACCTCTGTCTGCCTGTACCAACCATTTATGCAGAAATCTTTGTTTCCCTGTTCACAACACAGAGTTTAAGGCTTGCAGCAGGGCAGTAACACTTCCCAAACCATCCATCTCTTGTCCTGGCAGCTGCTGCCAGCACAAAAACAAGAAAATGAAAAGTATTTGCACTGCAGGTTAACCAGGACGAGGAATTAATCAGTGCTGCCCTTCCATGTGTGTTTGCAGTCAGACTTTGTGTGTCTCTTATTGCTTTCAGATGGTTTTCCTGAGATTTGAAAGCATTAAAACACATCCATAGCTTCCCAAATTCTGCTGACTCACGCAGCCAGGCGTGGCGTGCTAAAAGCAGTTTGCTAACATTCCCCAGAGCGGGGAAAGAAATGTAGGGAGTTCCTGCAGCCATCCCAGTTTTCTGCTAACAACTGGATAACTCTGAAATGATGAGTTACAGCCTGATGGGAGCTGCACGAGGAATGTGGAATACATCATGTCAGCCTTTCTCCACCCCGCTTGATGCTTTAAGGGCCCTGTTTCCCTCAGCTAAGGAGCAAATCCCTGTGCAGACTTTTCCTCCACCTTCCCTGCATGCAGAAATTTCCTGTTTAAAGAAGGGAATGGAAACGTTTTGCATCTGGCAAGACGTTTTTTACATGAGTTTGTGAAGAATTTTTCTAGTGGTACATGGGCAAAATACCAACATGGAAAGGTATTTTAATATTCATTAATTTAAAAATGTTTTACAGGAGCACCATTACTGAGAGGTAATGGCTTAATATGATCCTGTTGTCACTGTTTGTTAGGGTTACTTTAAATCTGAGAAACATAGAAATTATCACTTTATAAATTATAATTTACAAATTATAAATTTTGGCGTCCGAAAGTGGAAAAGAGGGCAAATTGCTGACAACTCATTAAACATCTCTTTTCATTGGTGATGAACAGTAAAATATACCAAAGCAGAGTGTCTCAGACTGTAAAAATCTGTTCTTTTCCTTTCCTGCTGAGTTCCTCCCCAAGAAAACTTTGGAAGCTTCGCTTGCAGGAGCAAAGGAGAATTTAGGTGAATGTCAGTAAATGGCTGAGTTTGGATATGATAGGAATGATCATGGAGAATTTCCCCTCTGCAGCACTGCCAGGATTTTGAACACAGGCAGGAAACAGAGCAAACTGCCCAAACGGGGAGGAAATTTGGACAGCTTGTGCAAGTCTGGAACTGCAGGATGGGCTGACAACAGAACTGTTTGCTTTTCTACCACAGCAAAGCATTACCAGGGAAAATCAAGGCTTCTGCAAGCCCCTTTTGCCAATCCTGGATTTCCACCTTCTAGGATTATCTTGAAACTGGGTTTTTTTGGACACGTCTCTTCTGGATGAGCCTTATACCTCTTCTTTGGTTTAAAATTTGGTGTCGCCCTTGTTCAGAATTAAGGGATGGAAGTTGTGGCGTCCTGTATCCTCTCCAGCCTGGGGAAGAGGAGGTTCCAGGAGACCTCAGAGACTTTTCCAGTGCCTGAGGGGCTCCAAGAGAGCTGTAGAGGGACTTTTCATGAGGGCATGGAGTGACAGGACACAGGGAATGGTTTTAAACTGATAAAGGACAGGGTTAGGTGGGATCTTGGGAAGGATTTCTTTCCTGGGAGGGTTGGCAGGGGCTGGGATGGAATTCCCAGAGCAGCTGTGGCTGCCCCTGGATCCCTGGCAGTGCCCAAGGCCAGGTTGGCCATTGGGGCTTGGAGCAGCCTGGGACAGTGGGAGGTGTCCCTGCCATGGCAGGGGTGGCACTGGATGATTTTTAAGTTCCCTTCCAACCCAAACCATCCTGGGATTCTGGGGTTCTTTCAGCCCCTCACAAATCCATGACCTTGTGCTCACCAGAGACAAGCTGAGATGCCCCCGAGCTCTCTCATCTGTGTGGGCCCCAGATGCTCTGCAGACCCCACCAGAATAACAGCAGAGCACGTGTGACTTCAGAGAACAGAGCAGATACAACAAAAATAACCAACTGAAAGGGACAAAGACGTGCAGACTGTCTGGGGGACGGGCAGTGAAGTGTTATCCAGACATGGAATTTTTTTTTAATCTGTGTTTCCAGGGTAGAACAGTCCAGCAGGGACATGGGGACAGATTATCACACGTGGCCTCATCTCCAGAGGGATGCAGGAGCTCCAGGCAGGCACAAGGTGGACAGGAGGGAAGGTGGAATCAGGTGGCCACGAGTGCACTGCTCTAAAAATTCTTCTCTTTCCATCTTCCATCTCCTCCACTAGAGCTGGAATTTGGGTTTGCACCCAAGCTGCTCCGTGGAGCAGACACAAACCACTGGCTGGGACAAGAGCTCCCAATTTTAATGCTTCTCTCCACATTTTGGGGTTTTTTTGTGTAGTGCCAGGTGAGATGCCCCATTCCTGAAGCA
>WAAE01002238.1:0-51172 GCA_013400495.1 Nicator chloris | reverse complement strand
TTTATTTCCAGGAGAGCTGGAGATCAGCATCTGTCTTTTTAAAAAGAATAAATTTTATCTCTTGGGTAATACTCTCCTCCCTTTTCTCTAGAGGCTGAGATAAAGTCTTGATTCTGGCACCTGATACATATCCTGATGCATCATTTTAGTTCTGGCAGTGAAGTACAGCTACTGCTGTTTCAAGGGGGAAAACACAGAAATATGTAGACTTCTGGAAGGTCTCTGACACCTCAGGCTCTTTCTTAGATCTAACCAAGGGATCCGTCCCCAACAGTACTGGGGAAGGAGGAGTGTGCACAACAAAGAGACAGCTCTCAGGGAATCCTGCATGGGCTCCCTGTTGAATTTTGTGGAACAATTTGAAGCCCTGTTATTTATCTAATTGCTAATATTTGTTTCTTAAAGATATTAGTTGGCCTTTTTTATAGCGCTTGTTGCATGAAGGAAGGCAGAAGCCTCCCTGAATATTGGGGGAAGAACCATTGACTGGGAAGTCTAGTTTTGCTCTAGAAAAGGACAAGTAGATCTAGTGGGTGAAAAGATATAGTTGACAGGCACTACTCCATCCCATGAAGACATTCATAACTTGATCCTGTAAGAAGATCTCTACCTAAGTTTTAATTAGTAAATTACCCTTTTTTGATATACTGTGGGAACATGCCATGTAATTTTAGGGCGGATGGAGCATTCAGTGCAAAGATAGACATTTTTATTCTGGAATGTGGATTCTGTACATCAAGAGCTGTTTCGAATGCTTTTTGTGAGCAGTGACTGTAGATACTTTGCCATTCCTGAATTCACCTAGGTTCTTGGGTGGTAAAATGCACTTTCCACGCTATTGGACATGCAATGTGTTCCACCAGCATCAAGGCTCATCACTGCACCTACTGAGAGGCCAAACCCATATCATTTTCTACTTTATTATGAGCCCATTAACTAATTTTTGGGAAAACTTTGGACACAACTTTCCATTTTGTTTCACAACTAGCAGAAAACAGGGTACTGCTGCTAGATCTGAAATTACCACGTTCTTGACTGCCACTGAATTCTCAGTCTGGTGAGGTTTCTCCTTGGTTGTTTTGTTGTCATTTTGTTGGGGTTTTTTTTGTTTGTTTTTGTTTTTGTTTTTGTTTTTTAATTATACTTAAATTTTATCCTTGTACCATGTATAGTTGAAGGAACCTGACTTTTCCTAAGAAATGGGAGATCAAGTTGCAATTGAGTCAAAATTAGCATGATCATTTGACAGAAAAAGCATCCTAGCAAAAACATATCCTCGTAAATCATATTTCCTCTGCTTGTGTGAAGTACATCTGCTTGCAGTTGTAAATGGATTTAGGTTCCCAGGTAGTTAACTTTATTGTTCTCTTACATACTTTTCATGTTTCCCTCAGAGGCAATTCTACTTTTTGTTCTTTTGCAAACACATTTCAATAAAACTTGAAGGCCAAGACAATTTGTATTCACTAGAGAAAAAACAAAACCCCAATGCATTTATCTCCTTCAAGTTTATAGATGTTGGTATCCTGTATTTATACAAAAAACCCCTGCATATCTTGGATGTCTGTCTGATCATCAGTGATGGCTGTAGGAATGTGGAAACATTTAAATATAGCACAATAGCACAATATTATCAAGACTTAATGTGATAAAGTGAGACAGAAGTTATTTCCTTTTTTTTCTCCTTCTTTCTCCCAATGCTTGAAATGAGGGCATGACCAAAAATGAGCTCTGTTACAAAAATGGAGCTATCATTACTAGCATAGCTACTCAAAATAGCTTCCAGTTTGAACCCAGGGCTGTTGCACTGAAGAACCTGTTTTCTTAATGAGTCCAGCATGGCAGGCAGTATTTAGATAATCCACATTTAATTGGTCTGTTTCAAAAAAAATGAGTGTCTTAAGTGTCTGGTCATCGGTTGACAGACACAAGAGCAAGAGTTTAGCAATTAGTGGAGTTAGCCTGTCCGGTACCCCGTGCATTAGCACAGCAGGGAGTCCCCTCAGTGGAGGTCTGATTCTGCTGCAGATTTGGAAAGTGTTTACATGTTATTAACTTTCTAACAGCGTTAAAAGCGTGTTTGCATCCATCCTACAGGATCAGACCCAAGGCTAATAGGAACCGGTTCTTGTTTGCCTCTGCTGAAACCTGTCCTTTAAGTACCTTGTGGAAGGCAGTGCGGTGTGGCCAGGAAAGCTTTCCTGATGCATTTCTCGTTGTGGTTTGCAGATATCCTGACAAGGGCTTTGATGATAATTACTGCCGCAATCCTGATGGCAAGCTGAGACCATGGTGCTACACTCTTGACCCTAACACCCCCTGGGAGTTCTGTGCAATTAAAACGTGTGGTGAGTTCAAGCAAAATTTATTACTTCCTTTTCCTTTCCAAAATCTGGACGCAGATATTTCAAGCAGTGTAGGACCACCGCTAGTTCATTCATTGCCCTTCACTGGCTTTTAAAACATAGCTTTCAAAGAGAGTCTCCTATAAACACTTTATATTTAATCTGGACAGGAAAGAAGAGTTGTGTGTTACTTACCACTGGAATATGTGTCTTACGTACTGTAAATTGCATTAAAATGTATGAAAATCAACAACTAAAAAAGTGAGGCAACAAAATCATGAGGATCTCATGTATTAGTATACAGTATTAGTTTGGCCATGTTGGACATTTGCATTTCATTTGACACTATCAAATATCATTTGGTCCACACACAAAATCCCTCCTCAGTGTCCTCTGCTAACAAGTCTTCACTGCTTTGTAGTTCAAGGCCTTGGGTCCTGCACATTATTTACTCTTGTGCTGAAGATAGAATTATTAATTTCCTCATGGGTTTCTCTCTGTTATTCAGCACTCCATATCAAAGCAGACCACAGGCAATGAATTTCTTTTCATCCATCAGCTACAAGGTGATGGCATTTGTTAACCACACTTTAGAGACAAGGAATTGAATCAAAGTGACGTTAAGGTGTACAGTTATTGGATGCTCACTTTGAGATGCTCTTATTTGGCATTTTAGAGCTTGCTGCAGCATGTCTGCAAATCAGATCATCTTAAGTTTGGTGATAGCTCTGACAGGTCTATTTTACTGATAATTAGATGTCAAATGAGAAAGGGACAATGAGGATGGTAAACTCAGACATTCCTTGAAAACTTGTGCAAAGAAATTTCTCTAGACTTTCATAGTAATACTGGGGCTAAGGCAGATGGTAGAATCAGTTTTGTTGAGATATACTTTAAATATTGGGATGAGTGCAGGGAAGAAGTAATAGCTCTGACATGAAACTTTATTTGTGAGCAGTTGCTGCAATTGTGAGCAGTTTCCACCTTCACTTAGAATTCTTATCAAACAAATTATACCGTGGTTTTTGCCTTAATCACCAATAATTAAGATTTTCTTTCCTTGGCTGTACATAACTTAGGCCAGTACTAATGTCTCAGCAATTCAGTCTGGTATAATCAATTTGTCAATTTTTGAAATCCAAGGGTTGAGTAAGAATATTCTGCACTTCCTGATGTAGAATAATTTATCTTATGTCATTGTAATTCCAGTACAAGGTAGTTAAATTATCAAAAGTATTCCACTAGAAAAAAGGTGAAATTATTTTGATACTTTGAGCAATGTCTAATGAGGCTCTCCAGAGACAGAAGAACGTTGGCAGGATTGCTGCTTGTTTTGGGTCAGGCACCCATTAAGTCATACCCATATTGAAAGTCTTACCTGTGAACTACAGGACTAATTCATGTCTTTGTATCTAGACGTCCTGAAAATCTTTGATAAAGGGGAAAGCTCAGACTTTCTCCTTTGTGAACACAGATTGCTTAGCTGTGCAACTGAATCATCTTTCAAGTTTTTAGTTACTCCATTAAGTAAGGATCTGTTGCTTTGGATTTTTGGCCTGTGTTGGTTTGGGGTTTGTTTTGGTTTGTGTTTTGTATATTTTTTAAACTAAACTGTGCTTCCTACACTTCTCCAGTTATTAGATAACGTATGAATCATGTGTAGTATACTAGAACTGTTCTTTTCCCCTGGTAAATATGTTACTATTATGAAAAGAAGTATTCCTAAGTTACAGCTGACTGTTTCACAAATGCAACTTTTATAAACCTTTATCCTTTGGCATTTCCTGAGCTGATGTGTCAGTGTTCTGAGGATTCACATCTGGCTTTGTTGGTCACGTAAGCTTACACCCCATGCAACTTCCAGTATCTACAGTCTGGTCTCAGCCTTAAAAAATAGTTTAGTGGGAGATCTCCGGAAAACTACTGGATTATCATCTTTGTCTACCAAGTCATAGTAGAGCCCTGAAGAAAAGGTAGATCAAAATGAAATTTAAAAAACCTCCAAAACACAGTGCAACAATTTTCATATTGTGATAAAAGCCTTTTGTCTCATTTCTAGGCAAAAGTTCACTAAAGGAACTAGAAATTCTTTCCTTCAGTTAGAAACTATATTAAAATCAGTGCAAATTTCACATGTAAAACTGTATTTTCCCTGCAGAATACTGTGTCTCTTTTGAAATTAATAAGGCAATCTATATGAGAAAAAAAAAAACCAAAAGTAGGGGTCTTGAAAGGTTAATTCAGCAGATAATTTCAAAGGGGTTTTTTCTCAGGCATTTGACATTATCCTCTATGTAAGATGCAGTGGTGCTCAATGCTTTCCTTTATAAACCAGTGAGGGAATTTATTGCTGATGCTACTGTTAAATTACCATCTTGATGGCCAGAATGCTAACAGAAAATATCAAAATCCTGTTTTCAGTTTTCTGTCTTTCTTGAGGCTCATAAAAAAATTGTTTTCCCACCTCCTAGCAGGGAGCCCAAAACACTTGGCTATTCTGGGTTTCGGTGGCTGCTCTGTGTTTCTGAAGCTGTGGCTGTTTGCAATCTCAGAACACTAAAAAGAGATCATGAGTTATAGGTCTTTATAGCTTTGTGGTTTGGATTCTCACACAGGTTTTTAATTCCTATGCTGAGGACTGTTTATTTAATTTACAAGAAATACTAATTAGGAAAAATGCATTGCAAATCCAAGTCCTTGGACCACATACAAAAATGTAGGTGTCCTCTCTTTGGGGAGTGACCACAAGGCAGCATGCAGCTTGTGGCTTTTGCTACATGTCGTGAGTGCTAGTGTGCTCTATAGCCAAAATGCTGACAACAGCTCATATACAAAATTTTCAGCAAAAACGTTGGTGGAAGGAAGCGTTTAGAAAATAAATATGGTTTTAAGACTGAAGAGAGAGAGGGCATTGTAATTTTACTTCCAAGCACAGAATGCAGCATAAAACATTGTGGCTTACAGCCAAGACTGTGAGAAAGAGATGACAGGAGCAATTAGGAATTAGTGATGGCTCAAGCTGCAAAAACTGGATTTGGATTAAGACTTTGGGGACCCCAGGACTGGTTTGAAGTTGCTCACATATGTGTCTGTGGTTTTGGCTTGAGACAATTTTTAGTTAGAAGAGAGGATAAAAGGACAACTAACAGCAATGAAGAAGTGTAGGATGAAATGAAGAAATGGAAGCAGTTCCAGCAAACATGAAAAAGGAAAATGACTGTTATTTTGGCATGAATGAGAACACTGACTACAGGGAAGACAGGAGTAGGGAACTAATACTGCTTTACAAAAAACCCAAACGGGTAGCAGCTCCTCTATGGATGAGCTTTAGAGAGGTGCTGAGGCCCGTAAAGGAAGATATGTATATCAGTCATTTGAGAACTGCAGAGCTTTTTGGAATTACTGTGTTAAGGACAGATTTTCATTGATGCCTAACTGACATCCAGCCAACCCAGATGCCTTTACTATGGATTTAGCCTTTGCCACCAGTAGTCACTGACAGCAGTCAGTGGTGACCAGAGCCTGAAAAGCCTTGAGAAAGTTCAATATAGGCTTCAATCTGATGGAAAAGAACAAGTAATGAAACACCAAAATTGAGAATCTAGATCTAAAATGAGCTGTGCTGTGCTTACAGCTTTTGGAAAAGCAAAAACCCACCAATACTGAATTACTCATTCTTTAGAAGCAGAGATTTCAACTGCCCATTTGAACACACAGTTTTGATTAAAGAGTTATTTGTTCAATCATTGTATGTAAAGAAAGAAAAGTAAGACTCATTTAAGGTTAATATTTGTGTAAGATAAAGATGTTTATAGAAAGCAGGCAGTGAGAAGAGACTGATATTTAGTAGTTGATAAAGTGTTACCTTCCATCTTGCTTTACAAGGAGACAAAGAATAGGTCCAGCATTCACTGTTTATGCAACAGCTTAATCCATATTTCCTCAAAAAGGATCCTTCTCTAATCCTTTTCATAATTTCTATGATAATTTGAAAGTGAAATTTAAGAATTCTAAATGTGAGGAGACTTTTTTTTTCCTAATAGATGTAAAATAAAAAACGTCTGAATTTAAAGCCTTCTTGTAGACACTGGAACAGCCTGGAAAGATCTCTCTGTGCTCATGGACAAATGAATTGTATGTATGAAGGTTTTAGGTGACAGTGAGTTCTTCAGTACTGTGATTCTTGAGCTTGGCTATAATTGATGTCTTCACTTTCTCATATGTTTTTACTGAAAAAAAAGCAAAACACTGAAAGTCAGTGGGGTTTTTCTTCCATTCTTCTACTGTGTACATTGAAGAAAGTGTAGAAAGGAAGGAGCTGCCAGTAAACTAGTGCCCAGAACTGTAAATGCCATTGCTAAAGGAAGGGATGCCTGAAACCGGTGTAACTGAGCATGAGCAGCTTCAAACCATCACTCCGATTTCTTACTAACCTTTGCAGAATTGCATGGATCACGTTTAGAATCAACTTTTAAACTTGTTTTGTTACAAATCAGGGCACATTTTCCTTCTGTTGACTGACAGTGTGGAAGAGACATTGCATGAATATAAGCAAGAACAGGTATTTTCCTCATGATAAAATTTAGGACTCTGCTTCTTTTCCAACTATGTCTTTTTCCACAAATACATAGGTTTTATTGTCATGAAAGAACATGAATTCTCCAGAAAAACCTCTGCCTTCTTTTAAGTCAGTATGATTCTCACCACTGACCTAAAATTTGTGCAGGATTTTCTTCTGGGTCATTGGGATTAAAGTCAGAAATAGTATCTAGCTGGTTACTTCAGCTGTCAAATGACTCAGGGCCCCTGCTGATTCCCTCATGCTGGTGTTGCTGTGAGAACCAGAACTGAGAAGACTATCTGTGGCTTTACACATAAGGCTCTGGATAATGTTTCATCTTTTTACTTAAGAACCTTTGAATGCGTGAGCTGGCCCGTATTAATAAAGTTATGTATTTTGAAGTATCAAAAAAAAAGGAGGATTTTATGGGAAAAAAAAAAGATATCTTTGCATTATTGCCCTTTGGTTGGAGACTTTGGAGTGAACAGGCAAAGGTAGAAATCCTACTAATGGGAAATCCCCTCTTGTGGCTGTCTGAATTACATGTTTAATCTTAGTCATCCAGAATTTTAAAAAGAAAACAAAAACCCACGAAGTTCAAAAGTAGGAAAATGCTGTTAACAATTACCAAATTCTTCTGTTCATAATGAACTTTCCTACAGGAGTAAGAAGTGACAATCCATAAATTATAAATAATAGTCTTTTATAAGGTGATGTTTTGTGTGATCTTTCTTTAATAGTACATTTAATCTCAGTTCAGAACTAACAAAATGTGAACTGAAGGAAAAAAATCCTGGGAACTTCCATTATGAAATATTAGTAAGTACTGCAAAGTAAGGATTGCTTGTTGATTTTAAATAAATCTAACTAAATTCAGGTTGTATTCCTCATTAGAACAATCCCTTGGATTTTTAGATCTTAATTTATATTTTAGAAGGTTTACTGGGATAAAGACAGGAATTCAATTTTATAGATTTTGATCTTGATCTTGATCTTGATTTTGCCTTGTAAGAGAACTGGTGAGTGTGGTCTTAGGGCTCTTTCACTGATGCTCTGCACATCTAATGTTCATGCTCAGAGTTATTAAATTTAGCTAATTTGGTATGTGGGTTATGAGTAATTAGCCTCAACAACAAGACCAGTACTGAATGGAGGTGACTATGTAAGTTATAGGCTTGGACAGCTTGGCCACTTCGTAGTTTGGCAAGTGCTGTGTAATCTGCAGTGTCTGGTGAGGCAGGCACTGCCCCTCAAGCTCTTGCCTGTTCCTGTGCACATCCAGCCCAACTTTCATTAACAGGAATAGGGAGACTGTTCCCATCATGCCTGTTTGTGGAATCGACAGATGAATGAAGGATTTCTCAAGCCTTTATTGGTAAGTTTTGAGCTTTCTGTGAGACTCAATAGCGAGAATGGGAATTGGTTCTGAGGGCGCAAGCTTTCAGAAATATTTTGGAGTCTCATTTTTCATGTTTCAAAATGAGGCATTTGTAGTATATGCAGGTGGTACAGTAAGAAGAATTTGGGGAGGGGTTTGTGGACCTTTTGGAAAAATGAAACTGCTTTATTAGTAAAATAAGAACATTTTAATGATCCCTCTCATTACTAGAATTCTTATTGAGAGCTGCTACACAGTAGTTGCAGATAATCACATTGGAGATTTTGAAATAATTTCTCTTAGTATTTACAAATTTTTCCAGAAGTGGCTTGGATATGCAAGTATTCATGACAATGTGAAAGTTAAGTTCTCCTGGTGCCTTTACGTTGTATATTTTGACATGGCCAAGTTGTAAAATCTGATCTGCAGGTAGAGGTCACTGTCCAGACATGTACGTCTGCAGATGTACAAGAAGGAATGCTCTTCAAAATTACTATGGCCTTGCTTAAATCAATTGATGCATTACCTATTTCATTTCAGGCATGTGATTTAAAAAAAGAAATCCCCAGTCTCACATAATGATATATAGACACCTGCCTAATTACTTTTTCTTTAACATGACTGAGTACAGAGTAGGTGCCTTATACAGTTCATTACAGTTGAAAGAGTAACTTTTTGTGTATAAATAAGGTCTTTGCAACTGCTTATATTAGATATTTTTTGTACATTATTAGCATTATTTAAGAAGACTTTTTGCTAGTTATGTAGTTTTAATTTATTAATTTACTTAGGAAATATTATGAAGCCAGGGTGTATGCTGAAATTTATCATCTTAGGGAACTTTTCACCCCTGTCCCACCAGGTTTTTCCCCAGGTCTCTTTCATTTGTATAAAAGAAATGCACATATTTTTGAAAAAAGTTAATATATATTTGAATGTAGCATAACAATGTTCAGTTTAATCAGCTTAGAAGCTATTTTAGAGTATAACTCCATTTGTTGTCATATATTATTTATAATGGAAAACAGAAATATTGCAACTATTTATTACTATAAGTTGTATGAATTAATCTTTTTGCAGTCTACTTATTTTAAAAGTGATGTATAAAGACTGAATATGTTACTAGCTGCAAGACTGTTTGGTGAGGCTTCTAGAAAAAGTGCATTTTTCAGTCTGCAGAAACCTTGTGATACTTCCAGTGCCATATCCTTTTGACTTTGGATTGAGCTTGGAACTCAAAATCCCATTGAAACAGGACAACATTTGCCTTGGGAAGGAGGGACAGGAAATTAATTTGACCATGAAACACTCGATTTAAAAACATCAACCAGATGAAGAGCTAAAGGGATGCATGGATAAATGTATAATTCAACTGCATAACTTGATGTTATCACTGACAGGGAAATGATCTTTAACGTCAAAGATCAGTCAGCAAATCAGCCAAAACCATCTGTTATGACATTTGGTTTCCTTAAGATCCATATTTTCTCTGAGTTCATAGAACTGGCTCAAGTTACCAGGAGTGAACTATATTGTGAGTAACACACAAATACTGTTCTATTCACTGGACCATTTGAAGAAAACTAATTAAAGAACTTTATTAACATACTTTTTGCTGGCAACTAATACTTTTAAGTTAATTAATAAAATCAGTCTTGTGAACAATAGCAATTACCAACAGATATGCAGTTACTTTAAAAATATTGTATTGGGAACTTCTGAGGATATTGCAGAAAAATTGCTCTTGCTGCAGTGTATTTAGTTTTGTACTACTTTGTATATATCTGATGCAATATCTGTGCCATTTATTTGCAATTATGAAAATTGCATAAGAAATAAAAAGAGACTTTAAAGTTATGTGAATGAGTCATTTAAAAACCACTGTTTTTCTGAATTTAGTTCAAGACAGCCCACACCAGGGTGAGTGCAGAGTATATCAACATCTGTAAGAGATCTTGAGTCTGATGAATTTGTTAGTCTTTAAAACATTTTTCTCTCTGTAGAGAATACTGATCTTTGATTTCAAAAGCTGGGCCTTCTTTTTCCTACTTTTCACCATATGAGGCATTAAAAAAAAGTAAAAAACACCTTCTAGAAGAATTTAGACCATTAATTTATAATAGGACCTATATTTTTTTATTATTTTTTATCTGCATCTTTTTTTTTTTCCGCTGAGCTGATATTCTGGGAATTCTTTAAAGAAACCCAATTGTATTTTAATCCTACAAATATGTGTTACCATGTTTAACAGTGCGCATGTGGGTGGTCACTCAGTTTTTTAAAGCTGAGCGAATGATACTTGCTGAACTTGAAAAAGCAACCGGGAATATCTGCTAACCTCCAATGGTACAGCATAGGCCAGGTGTCTCACACAAGAAAACACTGCAGAGTCTTTGCATGAAAGCAGATAAACTAGCATGAAGTCTGGCATTTATTTTGATTTTGGGTTTTTGGTGGATGCTGTAAATGTGAAGAGGAGAAATGATGCTATAATCACCTTGGCAATTTCACCAAAGAACGGCAATTACCATGTTTTGAACATCATGTAATCCATGAGCCCATCAGTAATGTGGAATTCAAACCTGACATCCTCAGCCATTCTTAAGAGAATGAAACAGCACTTCTTGTCTGGGTCTGCAGAGGAAAGCTTCGTGAACAGCACAGAGGCGGCAGCTGAGACCACAACGTGTGTTCGCGGGCAGGGTGAGGGTTACCGCGGCACCGTCAGCACCATATGGAGTGGAATCCAGTGCCAGAGGTGGGACTCCCAGTTCCCTCACCAGCACAACATCACTCCTGAGAACTTCAAATGCAAGTGAGTAGAGACCTGTGCATAGTGTTACTGCAGTGGGAGAAGAGCTGAGTTTTAAAATGTTTCACAATCCATGACACTGGAGCAGACCGTGGAGCCCTTGTCCCTGCCTCGTGTTCTGATGCATCCACTCTACTTGCTGAGGCTCAAAACCGTTTTAGCCTGGGAAAACCAGTCCTTCACATCTCAAAGCAGTAGTTCTAGACAAACTTGTGTGAAACCCTAGGGATTTTTATGAACTTTTCCTTCAAGAATGTATTCACCAATCTGATTGTAATGTGTTCCAGTCTGGGACCTGAATCCCAACAGCGCTGATACATTACCACTGGATTTTTTTTCATGGAACTAAAAACTTGTTCCCAGCTTGATTGCTGACTTTAATTTAATAGGTCCTAAATATTACCTGAATGTAATCTTCTTTGTAATAATTAACATTTTTAATATTTGAAAGAACTTCTTTATTTTCTCATATTTTAAACCCTTTTTCGGTCTCATTAGTAAATATAGATACATCAATAAGACTGCTTTTACTTGAGTGACCACTGGTCATCAAACCTTTCTGTATGGTTCATAAACTTCCAAGTTGTGAATAATCTACTAATTTGAGGCAGTTACCTTAGTAATGTTTGTTCAGTCCTTTTTAAATTGAGCATAGAGGAAACCTTGCTGACCAGATTGGAGCCCCAGCCCAGTTTTTACTAAATTTCTTTATTGATGGGTAAATATTAGTAGGAATTGAAGTACTAGGCCCATTCTTTCCATGGTCTGTTATCAGTAAGTGCTGCAGATGTAGAAATACAGTGAAATATGGAGATGCACAGAACATGGCAACAACTGTCAGGAGACAGGGAAATAAAACTTACATTTAAGAGGTTTGAATATTTCACGCAAGCTGCAAAAGACATTTGAAGATGATCCCTTGTGACTAACTTTTACTTTAAAGGTAACAGCTGTATGGAATTTCAACATACACTTTTTTTATTTTTGACGATTCAGTTTCTTAAATGAGATACTGATAGTCCAAAGCACTCTGTTTCTCCAAACTGAGCAGAACCATTCAAAGTACAGGGAGTTTTAAGCTGCTAGTGTTTGTATTTAAAAGCATTTATAATGTGTTGCAGGTGTATCCAATGTTAGTTGCATGCAAATTTCAATGGAGGATCCTGAATGAAAATATTGTTAATGTTCAGATGAAAACTTATATCCCATCAAAACATATGTCTGCTGAAAATGAATTTCCACAAACATATTTTTATTACATTAACATTTTTTCTGGACATTGTGTTCTTACTGGCTCCTCATGTCCTTGCACTTGACACTGCTCAGTAACACAGAGACCTGAATGAGCCTGTATTTTTTGTTAACTCATAACGAAAAACAATGGACCACATTGGTGGGTTTAGGTTATCCCTGCTGCGAGCTAACATATTTATTTTTATAGGGATTTGAGGGAGAACTACTGCCGAAATCCAGATGGATCTGAATCACCCTGGTGCTTTACCACTGACCCAAACATCCGTATTGGTTATTGCTCCCAGATTCCTAAGTGCGATGTATCAAATGAACAAGGTAACAGAGGAAAGGGTGATAACGTGATTTAAAGTGAATGCCATGCTGTTCCAAACATCAAGCAGACAGCCTTGAAAACTGGAAAAGTTGTGTCTGTATTACACCTATGTAATCCCACATTGGCTTTATTGGCATGCTTGGGATTCATTGTGGTGTAAGTGAGATTCCTTCCTCAGTTTAATTTGTGATTTCAGCAGGGAAAGCTGCAGCAAAGATTTGATTGGATCTGATTTTTAGACAAGGCCGATCTATGTATCTGCTCTACTGTCTACCTTTCTTAGTTTGAAAGGCCTTTTTGCACAGCTGAGATGATTTCTTTTGTTCACAGTCTTTTTATAATTGCATGTCAGGCTACCCAAAGTGATTTTTTTCCCCTTTTTATTTTCCTGCATATGCCTCCTTGTCTAGAAGGGTTGACCCTCTGAGTTCTTACCTACCTCTGCCTGTGAGTTTTATTTTGAGTCTTCACCCAAATGTTTTTCTCATGAGATCTTGGTATTACTGTAAGGAGTAATGTTGCATCCTGAATGGATGTCAATCGTAGCATAAAGTGAGGCTAAGACCTCAGACCTATAACC
The DNA here is from genome assembly GCA_013400495.1 of Nicator chloris. Classification (NCBI taxonomy): domain Eukaryota; kingdom Metazoa; phylum Chordata; class Aves; order Passeriformes; family Pycnonotidae; genus Nicator; species Nicator chloris. The sequence continues at coordinate 37,929 of WAAE01002238.1, read as the reverse complement.
TTACATCAGGCTGCATTAACATCTCCATCTTTAAATTTTAGCCAATTTTTCTGCAAATTTGAAGAAGTTGCTGTTGCAAGACTTATGCCAGAGAAAGGATTAAGCTTTCATAGTTATTCTGTGTTTCTTGTAAAGTATCAATTATCAAAAAGTAAAAATACTGATGAATATGAAATTAAGTACTTTATGCAAAATGTCTTTCTAATACTGATCATTTTAAACAATTCTCTTGAAAAGTCTCAAAAAGGCTTGTGATAAAAGCTTATGAATTAAACATGACTTCTGCTGGAGCGAACAGGCAAGTTTTTGAATTACATTAAAATTAAAGCCATGATGATTTTTTTATTTTGCTGAAGAAGTACTAAAGTCTAGAATTATATACTCTTTCCAATATCTGGAAACTACACAAAGCTAAACTGAATGCCTATTTTTTGTGGAGGGAGGAATAGGGCACCATTTTTACTTGGTTTTGTATAAACTAGCTTCTGACATATTTTAGGGTATTTTGTGTGACCCTTCTAAATTAATCATAAACCAAATCTGTGTGAAAGAAATTTTCCAAGTCTATGTAAGTAAGGCAAAATTTAAAATACTGCTGTGTTGGGAATGAAAGTCTCAAACAGGAAATTATGTATGTAAATTTGAAAACTATTTTCCATTTTTCTTCTCATCTGATTTATAGAATTGTCTGATTAATAGTGTATAGCATTTGCTAAAAAGAACACTTGTCATTAATAATTCGGATTACTGATGGAAAGGAAGAGTTTTTTTATTAATGTTGCACAATCACCCTCCACTTTTATCTCAACATCCTTTTTTCAGATTGTTATCGTGGCAATGGCAAGAATTACATGGGGAATCTATCCAAGACAAGATTTGGGCTAACTTGCTCCACATGGGACAAAAATATTGAAGACTTACGTAGGTGTGTACATATTAAACAGAAAGAGATGGTTCAGTGAGTCCTGAATAAACACTGCCTCCAGATGGCAACTCTTTTTCATCTGCATTGATTCTAAAGTAGCCCCTATGCCCTGGAGCTTTTAATATCTTTGTTTTCCTAATCTTTATTTTAATTTTTTTTTCTTTGTGTTTAAATATATTGCACAACATGACTTTGTTCAGGCTAACCACTAATTGCAGGCTTTGGGATGTTTCTTACTGTTTCTTTACTGGCCTATTTTACCCTGTCCTTGTCCTTGAAAGTTTGGTACAATGAAAGGATATCAGAAATCAGGGGAAATGGTTGTCTCATCAGCCTCATCTCGTAGCTCATGCTGCTTCAAGGAGGAAGTTGGACTTGAGACCACCTAATGTCCCTTGCGGCCTGAAATTGACTCTTTAGTCTACAGTCTAGTGACACTGATGTCAAATGCCAGTAAAAAGACCTGCAATTTATGTTGTTTATCATCACTTTGGCTTCATATTCAAGTAGTAGAAATGGCAAGTTAGTTTATTTGTTGAAGTAAAATGAATTATCAGGACTATATATAAAATAAGGGATTCATAAAATGTTTTGCTATGTGTGAGATATCTCACACACCAGTGGCTATGACGAAAATAGTTTCTCCTTCATTTTCCTTTAGTTTCTGAAGCTGATGCAATGTGTCAGTATTAGCTTTGGTACTTGTTGCAGAGTCACAGAACATATAAGCCATTGTCCTTTGGAAGGACTGGGTAAGTCAGGAAGTGAGCCTCTGGGGAAGATGTATTGCAAAAGGCAGACTTCAGTGGCCCTGTCTGGTACATGTGTTTCTTCCCACAGATGGTGAAAGAGAGGACACATATTCCAGTGTGCTGCTCATGTAAGGGAAGCAGAGGTTTAAAAACTCATGCTTTCTGAGAAGCGTGATGAGTCTTAGTTTGCTGTGAATGAGACACTATAAACCTACTGGATGGTTGATGCAACTGCATTCATCTAGTAGAGCACAGATCAGCCTTTCTTTTCTTACTCCCACACATTTTCCATCTTGGAACTTCTTTGGGGAGTTATCTGTCTCAGTCCAACAGTTTCTCTGGTTATGGGTGTTCTAGAAGCAGCATGTGTGGTTGGTTATGAACTAAAGGAGCAGTACAGCTGTAACTAAGGAAGCCTGTATCCTTGTATCAGACAAGCCAAAAATAAACATCTTCCTCAGCTTCAGATTTTGGCCTCAAAATTTCACCTCTAAAGTGCTTCACGTGGGCTTACAACTTAGGTGACCTATCACTGGAGTTTGTCTGAACCATTCATCTTTTTCCTTGCATGCTGCTCATCCTTGCTAATTTTCTTAGTTTGCCTTTCTTTTGCCTTTGATGCAGCTTTGTAGATTCAATGCTCCCCTGTGCTGTTATCCTGCAGGAGGAGGTACCTGTGCTCCCCAGAGAGGCCTGCAGATTTGCTGAGAGCATCACAGACACTCCTCTAATCAGTAAAATGATCCTTCCTGAGGGTATCTAGAGATTTTAGCTTGAGTAGGAGATCTAGAAGGCTCCCAGCTGTCCAGTGGACACAGTGCTTAAAATACCAACCAGAGGAAAGCTGGACCCAGATCGAGAAAATATTTGGGTCTCATCTTCCCTTTGATTTTAACCAGCCCTAAACCCTGACCTGTAGGCTTCTCAATCAGCTAATAATACAATGTGGAGCAAAGCAACATTTAACCTTTGAAAATTTGGGCTATAGTATAAAGCTTTTCAACACTTTGAATTTTTTTTTCCCTGTAGGCATATACAAATATTCAGAGAACCAGATGTTAGTAAACTGAAGAAAAACTATTGCCGCAATCCAGATGATGATTTTCATGGTCCCTGGTGTTACACAGATGATCCTCTTGTTCCCTGGGATTACTGCCCTATTTCTCGATGTGAGTACTCGGTGCGCCGCTGGCGTGGCAGCTGTGCAGTGCCAGTGAGGCCATGGTGTCACATGCCCATGCACACCTTCCCATTGTCACTTGTGGCAGCAGAAAATGCATGATTCTGCCAAGAACCAATTGTGCGTGACTGAGAAGGAGCAGACAGAAGCTGCTTGTGCAATATATGAACAAGGGGTTCTTTTCCTTGACCGGCTTGGAGATTTCAAGACTTATTTATGCAGCAGGAGCACAAAGGGGCTATTACAGATGGTCAAACATTTTCCAACAGATCTGGCTATTGAATGAGGGTTGGACAGAGACAAAGAATTGTCTGGCGGTCAGAATGCTGGCTGTGGCCTCAAGAAACCCAGGCAGAGTTATCTTCTGGGCTACCAGCTTTAGAGACACTTTGGTCTGTCTTTGTAATGCTAGGATAACTCACTATATATATGCTGAAGTGTATAAGTGCTATAAAGGTTAGATTCTGCTTTCGGATGTTTATGGGATGATTTAACTCCTGGCAAGAATTAGGAAAATCATGCCTCCAAAGTTGAATGTTTAAATCTAAATAGCTTAAACAAACAGAATTAAAAATCCTAGGGAATTCAGCAATAAACTGATGACAAGTAGAAAAAGATAGTTTTATGCTGCAAAATGTGCAATTCACATTTATGTTCAAAATCTTTCTCTTCACTTCTTATTTCTAAGTTACTTTGCTGTATGTCCTGGGAGAACACTTAAATGGTAAATCAGGCTTTTGAATGCATGTCTGTGATCTCTAGAGGTTAAGGATAATGTTACACTCATTCCTAGCAGCAATCTGCTGCATTCCCTCGTAGCCCGAACTCCAGCATCTCTAAAATGTGGTATTTGAAGTCTCAGGTGGTATTTTGGCATCTATGTGAAGAGTAAACAAAACAATGCAAAAGGTTATTTGTCTCAATAAAAATGAAGAATAGCAGCTGAAGAAATACACTTTTTATTCACTTATTCTGAGTTCATTATTTGGATCTGTGAATTCCTAAGGATGCATTCTCAGCAAACATTTGTAGGGTATGCAGAATTGGTGAGTAGTACATTTCTGCAATCAAACACCAGAGAGGGAATATGCCACTTTTACAATTGTAACTCATATGGATTGATATTACAATGCTTCATAAATATATATGCACTTACATACAGTTGTGCATAGAAACACATGTATGTGTGCACACATATGCATACATATATACACATATATTCATGTGTGCATACATGCACATAGAAATTTAACTATGGAGTTAACTGTATCTATATATGTAAATATACTTATATGTGTGTGTATGTGTGTGTATGTTTATACACACATATTTTCTTAATAATGGAAATCTACTTGGATGAGACTGTTTAAATTTTCCTTGTGCAAGTTTTTAGCAGTTACTCCTGTACCTCTAGCTCATAATGCTGGTCACTCTGTACATGTCACTGAAGGTAAACATTTAGTAACAAGTTTGCTTAAACTTGTTGTAACTATTTTTTTAATTGGACTATATAGAAGGGCTGAACTAGATTTTGAGGAATATTTTTTAATAAGAACAAGTTTTTGCTGATAGAAACTTAAAATATTTTTCGAAGTTTTTTAAGGAATTGAGAATTTCTTTCAGTCTTCTTTGGATTTAATCACATTGCTTCTATAGTTCTTAAAAGCTTATATAAAAGTGATATCTTCATTTTTCAGCATTTGCTTGTTTGAATGAAACATGTAAATTGAACATGATAGGCAGCCTGATGTCTTCAGGATTCAGCCAAGAAGAAAAATGCATGACATTCCTGTTACAAAATGTTTATTTCTTATTTCATTCTATTGGAATAAAATCTTGCCCTCTTGTTAAGCCTTGCTGAATACTGCTTTTGCAGCGTACTGAAGAAATCATTGAATTTTAAAACTTTGTGAACCATTAAAGTTAACACTATGTCATTTGCTGTTGAATTTATTCAATTTTTAAATGTATTTTAATTTTGTATTATGGCTATCTTATGTGTCTGTCTAGGTGAAGGTGATACAACTCCTACTACAACCAGCTTTGATGGTAAGTTTGTGTGTGAGCTATGCAATGCATGACTATCCTCTAAATCTAGACATTTCTTTCCAACTGGGAAACAAAATAAAGATTAGTTAAAGTTATAAAAAAAACACCATACAGACTGAGCAAAATTAACTTTACAAGACAAAAATGGGGAATAGCTTTATTATACTCCTTTATCTACTCTCACTGTCATGTCTTGCCAGTAGTGAGATTTGGTAATGGGTTTCAATGTTTGCTTTTTAACTATGTAGATCTCATAAAACTATTTAAATTTATGTATTTTATATTCCCTATGGATGTTTAAATAGACCTACTCAGCCGCACTGAAGTAGTTTTGATGGCCTAGAAATATATTCCATTAGCACAGGAAAGTTAATACATAATAAATATTGACCTTCTTGTGGTCCTTATGTGCAACTGTGCAGGTTTCCTACCACTGTTTTTAGTAAAATGTGATCTCTGGACCTGCTTTCAGATACTGCCATTCCCTGTGCCTCAACAAAACATTTGAGAGTTGTAAATGGAATCCCAACACAAACTAACGAAGGATGGGTGGTTAGTTTGACATACAGGTAACTATCACTTTTATTAGAAGGGCAATGCAACTACTAGGATATTCATTTTAGAATTGTAGAAAATGTTGACCATAATAAGAATATTTCTACATTGCCATTTATTTCTGTAAAAGCAGAGAATCATCATTCCTCTAATGTCAGGTGATGCCATGGTATTCACTCTTCCAGTGAAATACTTTATATGTTCATTATCTCTAACTTACACACATGAACCTGCAAAGCATTCATAGTGTTCTGCTCTTTCAATTAGCTACTGCAGACCTTTTCATAACACTGATTTCACATTCAGCATTAAGCTGTTCATTTTAGAGACAGCTGGAAAAAAATTGAATTTCAGATCAATATTTTCACTTTGATGGCAGAGTGTTTAGTTGTGAAGTATAAGATTCAGGATCCTGACCTGTGTCAAATTAGGCTTTAAAATTTATCTGGTATTAAAAAAACCCAACAAGGTAGGAGCTATAAGGAAATCCTTTTTATTCTGTGAAACAAGACCCTGACATGTACAACTTGTGTATAACACATGTATTACATTATGGCAGATCTTTGCTGCTGTATAAAGGCCAGAACACAGAATGGCAGTTTCCTATGTTCTTTACTCTGGTTCATAACTTATCAGCTGGAAGTGTGAGACATTAATTTATAACAGGATATATCTCATGCATTGACCCTGGATCTTCTCTCATGAAAAAAAAAAGAAAAAAAGAAAAAAAAAAAGTATTTTGTCTGCTGGGCCAGAGTAAAGTAAAGCTCCAGTCTATTAGCTTATGATTCATCATCTTTTAAAACTACGTTGTAAAAGAGGTATTAAATGAAAAATAGGAATAAAGGAAAAGATAAAAATATATTCTCTACATCTCTTCATTGCTAGACAAGTTCGGGGTGGGTGGTTCTTCCCACCCCTGGTAACCAGTGCATCTTATGAAATCCATCAGATCTTGACCTTCTTGGGAGTGCATTGGGTGATTCAGAAAGACATTTCTAGAGGAAGATCACTGTATTCCTAGACTAAGAAACCAGATAAGTAGGCTAAATCATTCCCTGGAAAAGTTAATCTTTGCACTATTTTGAAAGTACCCTTCATATTTGATGAACTTTTAGGCAGGTAAGGTGAATTACATCTGGGTGCCTAAAATTCAAATAGCAATTGTTAGGGTAGTTGAACGTGGATTTTCTGCTATGCAATAAATTCCATGAAACATGAGTGCTTAAATGATTGCAGATCCTTTTATGAATAAGGGATTCCTGGAATATTCCAGCAGCAAAATATAGCTTGAATTATTACATATGGGCATAAAAATGTAGTTTTATTTTGCATTGTTACCAAGGAAGCAAATAGAATATTGTCTGAAACAAAATCTTAATGACTTCTGACCTTTCTGCAAGAAAGCCTAACTGTACACTCCAAAATGGGATTCCTGTGTCTGAATGGTGAAGGCCCAGTGAAACTTAGAAACTATTCATATTTGGTAAACAAAGCCCACCTCTAAATCTTATATTGATCAATAAAATTTTCTTGTATATCCAATTCAGATTCTGTAACCAAGTGTATTAAAATTTATTTAAATGGATTTAATCTGTTTCATGGAATTAGCTCTAAGTTTTCCCCACACTTAAATGAGGAATTAACCTTTCTATGTGTACTGATGAATCTTCTAACACAAATGATGAAATTCTGTATAATATAAAAAGTGATGCAAACATAACATGGAAGAACATAGTTATATTCCTGACTATGATATTTTTATAATAAAACAAGCTAAACCTACATTTTAGAAGATTCCAGCCTTTTGGACCAGGTATTTTGCCCCTCAACCAAAATACGTTAAAAAAAAATAAAAGTAAAAGCTCTGTGTTATCCTGCTGTCTGTGAACTCCACATATAGTCTGGTAGTTCTTTGCAAAGCTTTGAACATTTGTGTGATTTGAATTTATAAATTGTGAGATTTTAAGCTTTTCCCAAACTGCTGACAATTCTGATTCACTTTCCAAAGAGCTACAGAAAATAAATGTGATTTTGGAGGCACAAAGAAGGAAACTAATTAATCTACATTCCACAGTAATCTTTTTTTTTTTTTTTTAAGAACTGTCATGCTTAATTGCTTCAATTTTACTTGATATATTATGCTTCAGGTTTTCTATAATCACATGTAGGATGTCATACACTCCAGATTGTTTCCAACTGAAGTATGTGGGGACACAAATCTCCTAGGGCTTGTAATCAAGTAGGAACTCTCCACCTTGAGGTCAATGCTTTGAATAATACTTACATGAATGATGACCAAATGTTGTTTACATCTGGTGGCAGTTTGGGGACTTGTGTGAAAGTTTCAGTCCAGTTCCTGTTACAAAGAATTGGCCCTTTTTTTTTTTTTTTTAATTTTAAATAAGGTGTCTTATTACAAATTCAGCTTTGAAATCAGTAAATGAACCGAGAAACTGAATTTGTCTTTCTTCCTGGTTTTTGCATACTGGAGTAAAGCTCTGCAAAGGCATGTTACTGTAAATGTTGAAACTGTAGAGCAAAGGGACAGAGACACGTTTCTGCGTGTTGTCAGTCTGCCACTTTTCATCAGCAAACATGCATGGGGAGCAAAACACTCTAAACTTTTGGACTATGTAGAAATTAATACTAGTGGTTTGGGAGTTTTTTTTAACCTTTTTTCTTTTCTTTTTTTCCCCTAGGAATAAGCATATCTGCGGTGGTACTTTGATAAAAGAAGAGTGGGTTCTTACAGCAAGGCAGTGTTTCCCTTCTCGGTACAGTAGTCTGTAACTTAAATATTAAAATACAATATTAAAATACATCTATTTTAGGGAACTTATCAGCTTGACTCTTCTTCAACTTGAATGCAGCAGTTTTTCCTCCTGTTTGGCTTTAACACTGCTTTTGTGATATAAAAGGCCTGTGGGACCTTGGTATTTTCTGTTATTATTGCTGTAAATCTAAATAGCCCTGGCTATTTTACATAGAAGCATAAATACGTTTTCCAAGTGTCACGGTTAGACAATTGCCTCTTTATGAGAATAAGCTCATGCTTCTGCTTAACTGGACAAAATAAAATAGAAAACTTGGGTAAATCTAAAAAAGTTCAAAGGTTCATAGTGTCCAAGGATTTAAATGTTTGGATACTATGATGAAACAAAAAAAAAAATTAGATTTCAGTAACAGTTAAAGATAAAATTACGTAATGGCTTCAGGCCAAAACCTTACATCCAAGCATGTTGATTTTGGAAGAGCAGTTGGCAGCACGAAGCCATTTCTGCTAAGGAGCGTTAGTTAAGATCTTCCAGCATAATCATGTTAAGCAGAGTTTTTAGTTCTATTATTACACAGTCAGAGAAATCATAACCAACTTTCCCTCATTTAGGTACAAAGATTTGAAAGACTACAAAGCCTTGCTTGGAGTCCATAATATCAAAGGAAAGGGCGAGGAGAAGCGCAGACAAGTGCGGAATATCTCCCAGTTGGTATATGGCCCCGCAGGGTCAGATTTGGTCTTGCTGAAACTTAGCAGGTTAGTAGCTGTTGTTGTTAATTCTGGGACTTTCAGCTACTGGGTGAGATTCTTCCTAACTGAGATTTGCAAGTTCATTGCTGTACTATCTCCAATACTACAGATGTGTCTCCATGGGGTAAACTTGCAACTGAAAGAAATTTTACTTGGTATACGCAGAAATGCAGGTCCATCGATGTTACTCAGAAAACAGATGTCACTCCTGTGAAATCATACCTACATTATTCTTCCTGTTAACCATGTTTAGGTTTGTTGGGAGATTTAAAGAAAACCCACAAAGTAGTGAACTAGTATATGGTTTTAATTTATAGAATAAGCACCAGATTGTAGCTGAGATCCTTGTGTATATATAAACTTTCAAAATTTCTCCACATTAACAAACCTATATATCCAAGTGAAATGCCATCACTACTTACTTTTAAGATTAAAACCCAAGTTAAATAGCATAAAAGTGGTGACAGCATTTCAAGAATTTTTTTGACAGTTGGCAGCTGCAGTACAAAAAATAGGTAGAAGGATCCATCATATTCTTCAAAGACAGAAAATGAAAGGAAAAGAATTGGCACAGATTTTAATTGCTGTGGTTTGTAATAGACTTTAATGTAATTTTTTAAATATATTTTAAAAGGTTAAGTAAAATCCATTATATCTATTATTATTTTCTCTTTTCAGACCTGCTATATTGACAAATTTTGTAGAAATAATCCGATTGCCCATTTCTGGATGTACCATTCCAGAGAAGACCAGCTGCAGTGTTTATGGATGGGGATACACTGGATGTAAGAAACTATTTTTAAAAACTAAATGAATACGTTGACAACTTACTTCCTCTTGTCATTATAGGTGAGGCTGCGGGTATTGCCTGATGCCACGGTTGTCCAACACTTCTTGTTAAAAATAGAGGGCTTTTTTCTAATTTTGTAAATCTCTGAGCCTTTTATCCAATTTAATTTAATATGAAATATTTTCCACTAGTCTCTCCTGTTTTGTTGTTGTTGTTTCAGGGACAGGCAAAATTATTCAAACAGTTCAAGGAGTGAATTAGAGAAAAATACCAATCTGCATGTTAAAAAAAAATAGCAAAATTGATCTGCAGAATGTTAACAGGATTTTTTGACAAATCTTTGTTCATCTACTTGAGCAGTCTCTTTCTGTAATCCAAAGCAGGACCCTGTGGAAAAACTAATACAGAAACACGTCATCAAAGACTTTGTTAACATACACAATAACAATGAACTAGGGATGCACAGACAAACCTAAGTCTGGCATTTCCTATCTTTTGAGTACTTGACTTTGCAACCTTTCTAATGTTTACTAAACACAGTTTTGTGTGAAGAAAATACAAATATGTGAGAGAACAGACATTTATTTAGTCTAGTAAATGCTATATCTGGCTAATTATGTGTCGATAAAAAGTTAATAGCTGCCAGTTGACAATAATTACTCCAATATTTACTGTGCTCAAATGTTGTTTTGCCACAGACCTTGAGTAAGCAGCAGTAATGTACTCACACTGTCCTGGAAGCAGAGCAGAAGATAGGCTGGAATTTTGAGGCTGTCTTCCTCGTAGCCACTACTCTGCCATTTCTTTGTGTGTGGCAATTAATCTGTACCAGCCCTCTCCCAAATGACTGCCTTTGATGTTCCCAGCATGGCCATCGGCTGTCTGGGGGACAGGGACATCAGGCTGGAGCACAGTACAGCATCACAGGAAAGCTTAACTTAAGAGAACTGATAAGGAATTTGCAATGTTGTGGAGTTATGTAATACAGTAAATACATAACATCTGTCATCCAAGGACTTTGTACTATGTTTTTTGCACTACTTATTATAATCCTCACAGAATCCCGGTCAGGGAGGGAAGAAGTGTTACATCCATTTTTTTCAAGAAAGCAGGATAACAAGTCAGTGGAGGGCAAGCTTGGCATTTTCTTTTGATGGCTGTGCAGAGATTGGGCAGGTTCAGACCCTTTATTGATCTTTGCAGCTTGTACAGGCTTGTTTTCGACATGTAGAACAAGAGTAAGCTCCACAGGGCTCCTGCTTCCTGACCTGCACACTGGTGAATGGAGATTGCACGAGGCTGTGGCTCTGCCCTTGCAGGCACAAAGTCATTCGGGGTAGCTGAGCCAGCACAGAACGAGAAAAACTCCACTCTGCCACAGTGTTTTTCAAGTCACACATCCTTCCCTAGGCCATGGCAGGCACTGTTACACATTAACTCATGTTTAAAGCAGGCAGCAGAATCCTCCCTCCCCTCATGGGAGTGATAACGTTTTCAGGCTCTTTTTCTGATTTCTTTGATGACGGGGCGAGCTGGTGGTGAGCTGTAGAGGAAGCCCAGTTACCCAGCCCTCTAGTCCAGTGGTAAAACTTACCCAGACATTCTCAGAGAACTGAGCAGATATGAAAACCAAACAAATGTCTGGCAACCCCATTTGCAGAAAATACAATAAATCCAAAATACAAAAGCATGACAATAGTGGGGATAGACAAAAACATGAGTTTTGGAGATAGACTACAATAACTGAAATTATATTAATAAGTTTATCTAGAGTGTATCTTGAAACACTTTTTTTCCCCTAAAATACAATCATTTTTTTTATTTTCTTTTCAATTGTAGTAGTTAATTATGATGGCCTTCTCCAAGCAGCAAACCTGTTTATTTTGGGAAATGAGAAATGCAACCAATATCTCAAAGGGAAGATTACTGTGAATGAGTCTGAAATCTGTGCTGTGGCTGAAACCACAGGTGCTGGGCCTTGTGAGGTAAATATTGCATTTCCTAATACATTTATAGGACCCTGGTTATTTCTTTCTCAAAAAAATAAATTACTGGAGGTTTTTTATAATCATGCTCATTGCACTAAACTTTTGCATTGGAAAGTGATTTGTGTTACAAGTGTTCTATTTTACGTCAGAGTGCAGAAATTACTTCAAATTCACTGTGCTACTACACCACTGAAAGATTTACAGGAATCTCATATATTCTCATATACTAAAACACTTCACTAGACTGAGACATACTTGTGTTCTCTATACCAAGGACAAAGGTGGGCTCTGTGGTAGCAATAGCTATGTGATTTGATTGAGTGGAAATCAAAGGCTGGAGCAAATTTACCTTCTTATTTAGATGAGGTATGGCATGCAAAATATATAACTGTCAGTACTCAACAGAGTTGATAAAAGTTAGGAAGGAAGGAGAAAGATCCAAAAATGTACTGGGGTTTTTATGAGTCAGAAGGCTGGAGCATTTTGGTCTCCTGAGCCTGAGCAACATATTGATGAGGACAGGAGAACTATTTCAGTGATTGTATAGTTTGGTACAGTTGTTTTGCTTAGCATTGGTTTTGATGATGGAGAAAAGATGTCTGAGGAGAAAAGCTGTAAATAATTTATTACAGGAAGGTACAATCTTTTTTGTGTGTGTGTAAAATCTGCAGATATCTAGAAGGAGGGAAGTCATGAACGTTATTAAGTATTTATTATCTGGAACAGAACTGTTGATTTCCTAATACTGATGTTAACCATGTAGTAAAATTTTCCTTACCCAAGGGTACTAGCAAACCATGGGGAACAAAGGTCACCTTCATAAAGCTGAGGCTTCTTCTGTTATTAATAATCCATGGGATCATTTTTTGTTGCAAAGTATTTTCTTCAAAATAAAATATTTAATTGTAAATGAGGTCTTAGACTTGTCAAGGCTTATAAATGAAACATCTGCTTGGAAGTCTGCTGGGGATCCTGCACTTTGTTTTCCCCTGCAAGAAGAAATGGAATGAATTAATATTAGCAATCAGTCTTAATCACTGAACAGTTTCCTGCTCCCTAAGTTCTCCTTTGAAGCTACTTTCCTCAGCAGAGAACAGGCAGAGGAACAAAATAGGATTGGCAGGTGAAACTCCACTCCTGAAAGTGTTTTATGAGCTGCTGTGATGGCGCTGACATAGTTCATTGTTCAGTTGGGAACTAGTCTGCTGTCAGTCAGAAAAAATCCCAAACCAAATAAAGGTCAAGCATTGTTGTTTCTCTGGTGATTTAGAGAGAATGAAATGCTAATTGTCAGCTTTCATTTTTTGAAACAATGACTCAGTATCTGATATGACTATTTGCTGTCTAGTTTTGCAGTGAGTTTGCTGGGTCCAGTCTACCTTTAGCCTGGGTAGAAACTGCAGCATCTCATTTCAAGTCCCAGATCGATGTGATTGTATCTAACTCCAATCTCAATGGGTCGTACTCCAGATTTTCATAGAGTGCATAAACTAGTGTATAGGTGTCTCATTCATTCAGAATAACAAAAAAAAATTATTTTAACAAGTTATGTCTCAAAATACTGCTTAAAAAAATATAACCTTTTATTATGTTTGTTATCCCCCCTGCCTATCAGTTCATACAGATTCTCATCCCAGGGCCTTGCAAGATGATTGGCTGAAAGAAAGGTATTAACCTGACTTTGCCAGTAGTGTGTGATGCAAAGCCTGTCATCATAACAAAGATGTTTATCTGTCAACTCACATTCTGCTCATCTGGTTTATATTCACATAAAAAAAAAAATTAGGCTTGAAGGTAGCTGAATGAGGTGAATAAAATCTGGTAGTCTGAAGTCACTAGAATGACATGTAAAGATGGATCACAGAGCTTAATTTGCACGGAAAGGAACAAAAGGTCAGAGGCCAACTCTGCATTGTTTCTCATAAGTTCTGGTTATGAAAAAAAAGGTATTGGAAGTTGGTTTATGTCCTATGGCAAGAGCACTATTGCCTGGTGCTTCCTGTCATCCCCAACAGAAATCGTTCAGTAGTAGACAGGTGGCAGCTCTGTCTTGAAGCATTTTGAGAAGTGACACTCATGCTGTTTATTTTTTTCCTAGCGAGATTATGGTGGTCCTTTGGTTTGTGAACAAAACAGGCTGAAGATAGTAATTGGTGTCATTGTTCCTGGCCGTGGATGTGCCATTCGAAATCGTCCTGGGATTTTTGTTCGGGTCTCGTATTATTCCCGGTGGATACACAAGATTATGATGACCTACAGAAAACCCTGAAAAAGTCAACAACTCCCATTGAAAGATTTTGGACAGCATGTAATTAATGTGTAATGTAAAGATCAACAATTTTTTAAGTACTTGATAGTCAAGTTTGTTGAGCTTCTTTTAATATTTATGGGTGTTTTTAGTGTTTTTGTCTACCAGTGTTGTTTTATAAATGTTGGAGTGACTTACAGTATATGCAAGTATGGTGACATATCTCCTGAAGATACTTGAATGGATAAACAATTTTGCAAAGACATTACTGGATGATAAATGGTTTTGTAGAAATAGATCATATGACCTCCTTAATGCTGCTCTTCAGATTATCTTAGAAGGAGAAACAAATTGTAGTTCTACTTAACACATCTTGTTCTTTCTATGAGCCATATATTTCTCTTCATATATAACAAAAGCCCTGCTGAGAGATATATGCATCTGTCAAAGACAGCATTTATGATCATATTTCTTTTTCCCCCTTATAAGAGGTCAAAGATTTCAGTATTTTATTAAAAATTAATATCTTTAGTAAGTAATCTTTTTATTATTGATGGACTTTGACAAGCCTGCCATAAGCAGAATTCTCGCAGAAGTCACTACCACTTTCTTTTACACTGACTTACAAACTCTAGTTCTGCACTTGGTTCTTCACTCTTTTTGTGGTCCTCTAACAGATATCTCAAACCTCGTTTTGGTTAGCAAACTATTGATCATTTCTTTAAAGTTTGACCCAGAAATAACTGGATTTCCAATACTAAAGACACCATGTCATACAGTTTGAAAAAGTAATCCTGATTAGCTATTAGAAGACTTTGGGTGTTAAAAGAAATTTAAATTAGATATGCCCAAATCTTTCTAAAGAGACAAGTATTAAAAATTCAGTTGGTTCTAGTTATTTCATGAAACGCTGCATTTACAGCAAGAAAAAGAACAGCTGAATCTAGCACTTGGCTGAGAGATTTAAGACTGGGAAAAGTAAGTTTAACATTAATAGCTTTTCAGAGATTTGAGAACTTTAATAAAACCTTAACTAGATTTGGACAACATTCTATTCTTTGTATAATACCTTTCAGGATAATAAAATGATTGCAGAGATTGATATGATCTTGTATTTAATATGGACAACATCACCAATTGTTTAGTTACTTGTTTCCTACCTATATATAGGACAATCTTTTTCCTTTATGCTGATAGGAAAAGGGAACAAAAAAATCATCATCTAGGAAAAGTGCTTGTTGTTCTGTAGGCATTTAGTTTTCTGTCTGGAAATATTGTACAAATATGTTGTTATACATGGCACTGGTTACCTTTTAATTTCTGGAAAATTGATACAACATATATCCAATTGTTAGTTTTACTACTGTACATGTAATTACATAAGTAACAGCACTGTTGCTTCACTTGTGACTGTGTAAATTGTAAATGTTTCCAGTAGAGTTTGGTCTGTGTATCATGTCTAACTGCATAGCCACGAGGCTGACACCATGGTGTAGACATACAAAAGGACATTTCATGCAGAAGATGCAGGGTTGAATTCCGCCCTGTCAGAAAGCAACCACTTCATGGGAGGTGTCTTGGGAGATGGGCCTCATCTTGACTCACCAAATGTTCTTCAGCAGTGCACTTTGACTTCAATGGGACTCAAATATGCTTACATCTGGTGAGCTGGGATGAGTTTCAGCCCATGCTTAAGTGGCTTGGCTTGCTGAGATTTGTGTCACATATCCAGCGGATTCTACTGGCACATAGGAAGAAGTCTTTCAGCAAGCAGAGCTTCTGAAATTCCTCCTGATGTAAATAGTCTCTTTGGACAAGATGTGACTTCTCTGTACAGTGGATTCAAGGTTGTGGATGCTACACAGACAGTCTGTCTCGATCTAATCTGGCCACCTCTGAAGGCTTTAGGCTCCCTTTGGCCTCTCTTACTTGCCAGCCTGAAAGAGGCCAGGATTTAGCCTGTTGTATTTACAGTTAATTATTGTCATGTAGGTGAAGAGTGTATTAGTACTAGGTATATGCTGACCACATCTCATTGAAAGGATTACATTTTTAAGAAAGACTTTTAAAAAACTCCAAGTGAGTTTTGTTCTCAGCCACAAGCAGAATGTGGATAAAATATACAATTCCATGTTCACTCTTTGTATTCTAAGAATTGTTATGTGCTCACTGTATTATATTTGCAGGCATTTTGTTATGTCTATCTAAAAAAATCAAATCCTAAAATATTTTAGTTATGAGCTTCTGCTGTGCAGAAGACTGTGATTTTATATATATATATCACACACACACACATATATATATGATAAAATACTGGGTTTTGTTAGACAGTGTGTAAGGATTTTTACCTGTTTGTTCTGGGCAGTGCCTCAGTAAAATAAATTTTGCTGAGTTGATGCTCCAGAACATAACAAGTTTGTATGCACTTGCTTACCAGGTACTTTTGCTCTCCCTGTCTTGGAATGGAGGGCACCTGAGATCCTGAAGAGCAAGGGAAGAGAAGAATGATGATATGTGGTAATGAATCTGTACTTCATTTATTCCTGTGAATATTTCTTGTTGGTACCAATGGTACCGTACCAGGCAACTGTTATAACTACAGGACTCTCTTAAGAAAGGACACTCTAGAGATATTTTTTCACTCTTCTAATATTTTTTCTCTGTTGTAACAAGGGAACCTGATCTAGTGCCCATCTAAATTGCTGAAAAGCCTCTTACTAACTTCAGCAGGATTTGAACTTTACTTCACAAATCTGATTTTAATCAGATTAGAATAAGGGGTACAGAACTTAAATTCTTATCTATCCTTAAACTCCATTGAATTTCATTCTCATTATCCTTGCTGAAACTAATCCTTTATCTCTAAAAGGTGTAATGTCTGGATATAAAATTCTGGAACTAAAACCTAAGGGCTGATTTTGTGGAACTGAAGTTAGTCTAACTTAATCATTATTTTCTTTGGGCATTGGAACTGTCTAACGTTTCTTCCTTTTGTTAAAGAAAACATTTTTTCCCTTAAAAAAGTTTTCCCCCTATCTCTTTTCCTCTCATAAACCTCATGACCCTCAGAGAAAAGTGTAGCTCTCATTGGGAATGTACTGGTCTAGATTTTTGCTGCTACTGCTGAAATCATCTTCTCTAGTTTAAGATTAAAATTCTCTGAGGCATTCTGCAATCCCTTCCTGCAGGTAGTGCCAATGTACTTGACAGAGCTACTCACTTGAGTTAGAGCTTTTCAGACGAGGGTCCAAGTATATTTCTGGGGGTCAAAATCTACTCAGGCAAAACATCCCTTGAATTCAGTGAATGTGATTGTCAAAAGAGCAGGGCCTAAGAGTTGTTCAGTGCTTTTCCACGTGGATCCTTCTACACAGATTCTCAGCTCCAAGGCAACCTTAGCAGGAGTTGAGGCTTTGTCATCATCCTTCTGGAAAGCTGGCTGTAAACCAGTTGACCCCCATGGAGACTGTATGAAGCCTATTGGATTGGTTATTTAGCCTTGTCTCCTTATCACTCATTTTCTTCCTCCCTCATGTGCACTGGTATATTACTGTTTTTGAATGTTGGGGCTGCTGGCAGGAACTGACATGGCTTTTCATCCCAAAAATTTCCAGTGTTCCTTTTAAACACACTCTTTGGCATTTATGTATGGTGTTTTCTTGCATGGGATCTAACTTCAGGGAGCTGCCTGTGGAGTTTAGTGTATGATAAAAGTATTTTTTCTTATTTAAATGGGAAAAAAAATGCTCCCATTAAGTAAAACTTGCTGAATGCCTAATGGAAAGGGAACACTGTGGTTATAACTTGTAATACGAATCTTCTGTAATTAATATCTTCATTAGTTAATAAAGTTGGTATTTTTGTAACCTTGTTTACTCTTATTATTCTTAATAAAGTATTTTATAAAAAACAACAACTTAATTAGCATTACATTTCTTATTGAAAGAACAAGGTCAGAACCCCACTGCAAGTCTCCCAGTTCCAATTCCAGTGAAGGATTTTAATGTGCAAAGTAAGGAGGACTGCTGCTTTAAAGATCCTCTTGTGTCCAATTGAAAATAAAATGAAAGAAAGAGCCAAATACATGAGGATCTTATTGAGACTTCCCAAGATCTTTCTGAATGATTTCTGCACTGAGGATGGTCTAAGCATATTACAGTGAGAGTATATTTGCAGTGGAAAATATGTTCTCAAGCTAAAAATAAATATTTTCCAAGAGTTCCTTACAATTTCAGTATAAGAGGCTTGGAATTTTCCTTCTTTGTATAAATATACTTTAAACTTCTGGAAAGGGCTCCCCTATCACTATCACTTAATACTACTGATGGTACAAAAGATGATGCAAAGGAGAGCAATAACTTGCAACAAACCTTGGTGTTGCTGCTGCACTTAATACCACAACCAGCCAGCAGCTACCAGAAAAGGAAATAAGCAACACCCTTACTAACCCCACCAGGTCAGTGCCAAGTATTGTCAAACTCCTATAACATCAGAGCATTCTGGTGAGTTCAAATAAGGGACAGCAAGTTCATTACTTCTTTGTCATTATCCAGCTGAAATTTCAAAGTTGTAAGCATTTCTGGTTACAGTGATTTTGATGATTTCAATACATATTTGCTCCAGCTATATCCACAGTGAATCATTTTTCAAATAAACTCGTATGCAGAGTGTTTGAAGTCTGGTTCTGACGTTTTCAGTGGCAAACATCACTCTTTTTTTTTTTTGGTTTTCCAATCGATCCATAAAATCAATGGATTTTATCAGGAACTCCTGAAGCTTGCAATAACTTCAACCATGCAGGAATGCTTCCAAAGTAATAAAAATCCATAAATAGTCCATATGCCAAAACAATACTTTGCTATAGTTTTGCATTCAGTTTCCAGTATATTCAGGTGACCTGTGTGTCTTCTGGGAGCCACGAGAATTCACTGCTTGTACAGAATTTGCACCAGGAAAATCTCTAAAGGGATATTGCCTTCATATTGCATTCTGTCATGGCTTTATCTTTTGTAGCTGCAGGAACACTGTAATCTGCAGATGATAAATGATGGAAACCCACATTGATGCTCACTGCTTGTGTTCTGCTCTGTGTTATTTAACAAGCCTCATGTAAACAGAGCAGGCCATTTAGTAGGGCTCAGTTGTGTATCTACTCTGCCTTCAAAAGCACTGATTTCTGGACAGCTATGTTCCAATAAAACCCATGTCCAATAAATAGGAAAGAAGACAGCTGGGAGGGAAAAGGCAGACCATAAAAAGATTAACAACAAATTAAGCCCTAAAATAAAAAAGGGTTTTTTTTTCATGTTGTCTCAGTTTTTAAAACATAGAATATATGGTGTGAAAAGCTGCAATAGAATAGCTTAATAGCTAAATCTACTTCACTTTGTTGAGAATACTTGGGAAGATGCAATGACTTCTCCATATGGTCACAGAAGATATAGGACAAGTTGTGCTTCTGTGTCTAAAGTCCCGATCCTGCTTGCATTGAAATCACTGTCAAAACAGTATTTTAAAACACTCTTTTGCCCAATCTAGGGCTAATGCATATGTCCCAAAGCTTTCTTCTGAACCCCTTGGACCTTGTCATGGCATTGTTTCAGATGCTGACTTCAGGAAATGCTCAGGGCATGTTCCAGACTGTTTATGGGTGTCAGAGGGAGAAAGAATACATTTTATTTCAAAGCTGGGCACCAGAATTCAACTGCAGACTATCAAACTTGCTCAGAGTCTGATTGAAGATGAAACTTGGTTAATTTGCTTACTATGCAAACATTGTTCATTAAATAATAACAACAACAACAATTTTATTATTATTAATTATTAAGAAGAAGAACAACAACAGCAAGTCTAAAACCCATGATGAATGCAGTTGTTATTAGTCTAGCTTTTATACACAACAGAATAAATTCTTTAGGGAAAAACTCCCCACCAGAGCAAAAAATTTACCACTTCAGAGTCCAAGATATGTAATTTGCTTGAGATATCTCAAGTTTTGTCTGTTGAAGACAGTGTTGACCTCAATGGAGTTATTTAATACATTCTACTGGGAGAAAAATTATATAGAGGACAGTGGAATTCATAACAATTTATCAAAAATAAGGCAAGAAACCCAACATTAGAGGTATATGCTGGATTAGATGAGGCTAGTGTAAAACACAAATAAGGATACAGTCCTCCTCTTCCACAGAGAGAAGTTTTGCCTTCAGCAATAGATGAGTTTATAGTATTTAAATCAGTTCATATTATACTGGCTAAAAACATTCCAGATGGTTCTCTTTTCTTGAGGATTAATGTCAGCATTATACACACAATGAGCAAATATGCATTTACATCAACATTGCTATTACAAACCATGTCAACAACAGTCTCTTGTCTTGGGCGTAAATATGCCATCTGCTGTTCAGCCTTGTGTTTAACAGGGCTCTCACTTCACAGAGCAGTTACAAAACTGCCATCCCAGAACTCCTTCTCCATTTTTTTAATTTACTTTTTATTTAAAATTTTACTTTTAATTTTTTAAAATGAAATCACAGAAAACTTGCTGTTCACAGTTGTGTAAGTTGTGGAAGATTTCTGTAAGCATTCACTTGAAAGCCTCTGCTTTCCATTTCTGTGCATCCTCACAAGGCAGATGAATCCCAGTTATTGCCTGATCCCTCAATTCTTTGAAGCCTATGTTTCTGTTGGTGAGGTCCCCACATGGCCTCATTTTTTCTGCTGTATACATTCAGAAAAAATCCTCAAAATACCTTTAGGAGGTGAAAACTCATTGCAGCCCAGCCTTCAGCTACCTGATGTTCCTGATGTTCCCAGCTTGCCATCAAGTACATTAACTCATGGAAAGGAATATTTTAGTGGGCTAGATGGCTTCTGCACATCCCACGTCAGCAAAGCCTGGGGAGGTGCTCCACATTAATCTGTAGCAAACCAGCCATACATTGCCAGAGGTCTGGTGTGGCTGAGCACTAGAAGCACACAAATTACACATGGATGCAAAAACAAGTGCACATAACACCCACCCAAATGCGCATAAATGCCTTCACAATGGTATCTAGCCAACTAATTAACAAATTCTCAGTCTAAACACATACTTCAGGAAAAGGGTTATAACCTGAGGGTTTCCTTGTCCCAGTGCTGTGATAACTCAGGTGCCTTGGTGCAGGAACAGGACAGCATGAGAACAGGACAACTTATCTCACTTTCAAACTAACCAAGAATAACAAGGGGAAGCATAATAGTGCCAGCCAGAGAGATGAATTTTTGATATCCTGATTTGGCATATTTGTGAAGGCAAACATTTGAGTGTAAGTCTGATGTGGAATCAAATCTTATGTACCTCTTCTCCTTTGGCCATGCTCTGGATTAGCTGGATCCAAACCAATCCACTTAGTTCTGTAGTGATTGCATGTTTGTCTTTGGGGGTGTGTGTGCGTGCCCATGTGTGCAGAGACACATGTATCTACTCTTACTGGCACAATGTACAAGTTCTAGGATTGCTTTTTATTGTTCTGGAAGCAGACAAAGACCTGGCTAATTTTCAGCCATCTGTGTTCTAGTTTTTACACATCAGTGTAACTATAACCTGCATGTGAAAGCCTCAAGATTTAGAAGTTAAAAAGTTCAGCATTGGCCCTTAAGACGCTCAAACATTTTAGAGAATCAGTGATAATCACTTGTATCTATGCTGCTAATTGAAAGAGTGCCTGGGCCTTTGGAGATCCTTCTAGATGGTTCTTTTTCCTTTTATTCCACTTTAATTTTTGGTAAGTATCACCAGAGGCTGGCCTTAATTTTAAAGCTGCCTTAAAAGCAGATATTCTTCCTGTAGAAACCTGCTTCCTTACCAGAGCTGTTTCTGGGCTGTTATTTCATTAATTTGGTAAGGAATATCTTCTAAAGTTGTATTTTCTCAGGCTGACTTCTCACTTTATTTAATTTTTTATTTTAGCAGAGACACCAGGCTGTATTTGCAAGCATTGTGGTTTTAATCCCCTCTAATGTTACTTAGTGTTAGCAACTTTTTAGTTCATGTAACTCCCTAACACTAATCCCTGAGCATTAATTCCTTTAGCTTTCTATGTAAGATTCTTTAAGTCCTACCTTCCTGCCTGGTTTATACATATGCTTGGAAAATAAAAAGAGGGAAAAAAAAAAAAAAAAAAGAAAGAAAAAGAAAAGGCTTTTTAGTTTTCTTTAACTGGCCTTTGTATGAATGCTGCTAAATTTTCTTATCAGTTCTTTTTCCCGTCACGACATGGAGATCTTACCAACTCAGTCTGCAGGAACATGTCAGTTTTATTGGTATACTTGACAGAGACCAGGCTGGTTTCCAACTGAAATCCATTTGTTTTCCCTCTAGCATGCTTGCTCACCTCCCCTGGCTCACTCTCTGTGTGGCTTCCTCCAAAGAGGCAGGTTTCCCTGCCTGTTTGGGTATGTATTACACATTGCCTTTCAAAATTGGCAGCAGAGTTTCCTATCTTTCCCAAATTACCCTGTGGAGGGTGGACTTTTCTTCCCATTTCCCTGTCAAATTCTTCAGGAAAGTAAAGTACTCCATACCTTTAAAGCAATTTTCAGCTAAATGCAGGAAGGACTTGGTGAAGCTGATGTGATCTTGGACAGCCAAAGCTTACAGAGAAACACCTCACTTGGGCATAAAGCAAAATCTCTGGATGTGATTCCCTGTTAAATATTTAAATATAGTCTTGGCATTCCCATATTCCTCTGAATGGTTGTTTCAGGCACTTGAGTTTGTGAACTCCTTTCTTGGATCGGACATGGTGAGGCAGGGGTGTTTGCAGGGGCTGCTGCAAAGAGTGATCCAAGAGACTCCTCAGCACTGCTGACAAACAAGGTCTCCAGTCCTTTTTCTGCTCTATTGGGTTGCCTTGCTTATTTTCTTGTTTGTCTTGTTTGTTTGTCTGGTACTTTATTATTCTATTTTAACGCTGACAGGAAGAAAATAAACAGGGAAGAGTAGGGCTGGTGGAAGTGTTGTGTTTGAACTGTCTTCTGGGCGAGATTTATGGTCTGCTAAGGACAGCTTTTTGGAAAGTTCTCTTCAATCATTTCTTGGCAGTTTTTTCAGCCTCCTTTGCTGTCTGAAGACACTTCACTTTCTCTGTTTGGAAAGGGCTTTGCTCATTATCTTTTCTGTAAGGGTGGAAGTGATGAAGTCACTTTGTGTCTCTCCCCCGCCCCACGCAGCTATCTGTGTCCCTCGGTGCCGATTCAGCAACAGCACGGAGCACTCACTGCAGGACATTTTCCTTCTGCAAAATCCTGGCCGAGGGGATACTTGAGCAAACTTGTATCGAAGAACAAAATGCAGCGAAGGCAGGGAGCAGGGTGGCATTTCTACATGTGCCTCACTCTCTCCAGAGACCATGCCTGCGAAGACAACTGGGGTGTGCGAGAGTAGACAAAGAAAACTCACTCTGGAAAAAGAGATTTGTTAGAAAAGACTGTTGCACACGTAGAAGGCTTTTGATTTCTCTTCAAGATGAGTGTCTGCCTGCACATGAATAGTGAATAGATGCCTGGCTTGTAACAGAGACATTCTGCAGAAACAAATGGAAAAGTTAGGGGCTACCCCCTGGGAATTTTAGGTGAGGGAAAGCAGCACAATAATTTTACATCCCAGCCCACAGGAGTGGCCACCAAGGAGCTTGAGAACCACATAGCTTCTGACCACAACTCATGAGCCATATTGTTTTCAGGTCTCTTTCTTTGAAAGATAAATCTGAGAAGAAATTCAACTTTGAGGGAAAAATTTCAGCAAGCTCTGCTGAAAAAACTCAGCAGCACACCACTGACTTCCCTGAGAGCAGCCCTTTGCACATGGAGCTGGTTTGATTTGGTTGGGTTTGGTTTTTCTGTTTGCTATGGGCAAACTGAAAAAGAGGCCTGAACCAGTTTATGTCTGAATCTGAATTTAGCCAGTCTTTTGAATCCATCTCAAATAATGAAGATCAAGGGAAGAAAAGGGTTTGTTTTTTAAATGTTCTTTTTCAGGCCATATCCTTCCTATCATTTCCCCAATTTCACACATTAATTAAAAGAAGCAATGTACTCATGCAGAAAACAAACCAAGCCCTCCAAGTGAGAACATATAGTGATTTCATTCAAAAATGTTTCTTTTAAGGCACAGAGTCTATAAAAACCACACCAAGAGAATACTGTGCTCTCTGGTCATTTGTTAGTAAAGCTGACAGGAAATCAAAACTGAAGGGATTCTTCTGTAACTGCCAACTTGCTGTAATGGAAGCCAGGGGAAATATATTTATCTGTTTACTTGACTAAGAAAGAAACCAAAACATATTTTCCTCCAATAGTAAAAGGAGATTAGACTGTTACTAGTCACTTGTGTGCTAGACTTCCCTCCAGGCCTTTCCTAATGTTTTGTCTCACATTCAAAACAAATAAAATATGAGCTCTGAGGAAAAGAAAACATTTCACAGATTATAGAAACTAAAAAGATCTTTATGTACCTAACATTTCACCTTATAGCCTAAAGGCTATTGCCCAACACTACACATTATTTAGAATCATAATTTCATAGAATTTTTTTGGAAACAGATTTCATGTGTGCCATGTGGTACAAAACTGCATCTGCAAACGAGGACAAGCCATTAGAATATGACTCACTAGGCTTGGTTTTCCCTCCATAATTATTTTTATTGCATTGAAATAAATAACATGAAATATAATGGATCTGATTCTGTCACCTTGCTTAAAACTTAAAAAGACTATAAAAGTCTACTCTCAAAATAATTCTGGACTCCTTGTAATGGATGATAAATCAATTGAATCATAGGATGGGGACTACTACCAATCTGATAATGATGTGGCCTCTACAGATAGATCTCTGTTAGAAAGTTTCATGGTGATGTGAAGAATAAAAATAGTATGAAATATTCCAAGGTCAGGCTCCACAGTAGATTTTGTCATTGTTACATTGTTCTGATGATGCAGAGCTGCCATAAATGTCTTCAATTAATGTATTTACAGAACTTTTCCACTGCCATGTAACAGCCAAAACCAGATGGCAAATCTTGTCACAGATATTTTGTTTGATTAATTCTTCTGTCTGGGCAGATGCAGTGCAGTCTGTCAAACCATGAAGATAAATAAAAAATTAAGATGTTTTTCCTAGAGACTAGTAGTTGGGTAAAGCTTTGATAGCTGGAAGAGGGCAAGAACCAAATGGATTTTTTCTCTAACCATGGATATTTACCCTAACAGGGTATCTTTGATGTGAATCTTAACAAAACTCTTTTTAGGGTAGTTGCATGAGGGAAATCAGTCAGCTTATACTGTGCAAGATAGTTCCACCAGATAAATAACACATTAGATTTTACCCAAGTTTTAAAGTCCACAGCAGGAACCGTATTTGTAGCAAGAGATGAAACCGTGCATGTTGCTACCACATATCACATCAACAATTTTCCCTGTGGTTTTGCAGGATTTTCAAATTCCGTCATAATGTTCAAAGCACTGAGAAAGAATTTCTTGCATAGTCATTACTCCTAAACACTGAACATACCTATGGAAAATCAGTGATAACAGGTAGACTGTAACTTATGATTTACTTAGCACCATAACAGGAACAGGAACAGATTATGCTGTAGCAAAGCACTAAGGTACTCATTTGAGACCAAAATTAAACCTATGTTTAACTTCAAGCATAAACTTAAGATCCATTGACAGGTGCCTGCCTTTGAAGATGCAATAATCCAGTGAATTTATAAAGCATTGTGACTTTGGCTGAATGTGGGCGAGAACTCCAGTTAGGGATGAGACTTGTTGATACAGTGCTCAAGACAGGAACACCATAAATATAAAAAAGGCTTCCAAAACTGACATTAAAAATGTTAGTGGTTCCCTTTAATTCCCCTTCTCTTCAAAATAAAACCTAAAATGACATTCAAAGGCTCAACAATGGCAACTACATGGGAGAGAACACATTGAAATTTACTTCTGATTTAACTACAGTGTGTGAGACTCCCATGAAAATAGATGTGGTGCCATGGTTTAGTCTTCAGACTCTTACTAGATGCCTTATTTCATGTCTTTGTGCAGTTGAAAGGTAATGCAGGGAACATTTTAATATGGTTGCATTTTAATAGCATTCCATCCAATTACTTCAGAATCTGTGGGGAACACCTATAACCAGCCTGTGCTCTGGAGCTGAATTTAGATTTTATATCTCTTCAGCATCTATATTACTTGTCTAGACACATCTCTTAGGATTCAGAATTACAAATGACAGATTGTATACCAGGCCTGACATTTATGTGATTGAATATAGAGATCTATTTATAATATGATGATAACTGTATCTGATATATGCTTCATCTAAGATCAGAATGAAGCCCAAAACATTCACAAGTGACAGGGTCAACACCTCTTCATGATTACATGTTTACTTGACTTATATCTGTATATGTGCAAAAGCACCACATCTTGGCTTTCCAAACTTTTTTTTCCATAAATTAAAATCAGGTCTACCCTCAAAAGAAATGAAAGAAGATTAAAAAAGACTCAAAATTATTTTTTAAATAGTACAAATAGCTAAGTCACATTAATTGTTTAATAAACCCAACTGAATTATGTTCAAGAAGTTATTCTACATCATTTAGTAAAGCTCAATTCCACATTTCTACAAACAAAGCAATTGCTTTGAGACTAGCATGGAAGATCTGTGGATTAAAACCAAATGCTAGTGAGAAGTAAGGATTCATATGGAAGAATTTGAGGGCATGTTCCTCTGTAGAGGAAGAATAAGTTCTGAAATAGTTCTTCGCAATCAATGTATGCATTATTACTATTAAAATTTAAAATTGATTTAAATTAAAACTAAAATTTCTTTGAGTTGTATTGAGGTTTTGTCTTTGTCCCTGACTTTTCAAGATTTACTTTATCTTTGAACGTCTGTTGAGACCCTGAGCAAACTCAGGGGCCCAACTGTTCCTGCCTGTCCCTGGCACTCCCCTCATCTTGCTCACAGCTCAGGACCCCACTCCAGTCCCAGGAACTGTCAGGTCTTGTCCCAGGGAGGTTGGTAGGAATCTGCTGCAGCTGTCCTGGCTCGTCTCAGCCTCAGCCTACCCTTGTTCCCACAGAGGTTCCCGATGTCCAGGGCTGGGGCTGTTCTGTCTGTCCCACTGCCTGCCCTGCCTTGCCCTGGCTGCCCTGACACCCCTGGCCCCTGGAAACACCAGCCCTCCCAGCACATGATAACATTTATTCTTTATTTTTACATAATACCTTGGTTTTTTTCCCATTTCCTGTTACCAAACCAAGAAGAAAGCTTCTGATGCTCCTTTCTGCTCTGGTTAAAGTTTTGTGTCTGTGCTGAGGAGTCAGTCAACCTGAATTACTTTGTTTGATATGACAGATCCTCCACATATTTCCCCCATTCAGTAAGTTTTCAAAATTTTCCCTTTTTTTAACTGAAAATTTTTAACTTCTAAAGCCCAGACTTTGTTTCAAAATGGAAATTAAAGGCTGCTCATTATAAAGTGTTGGGGTAAAATGTTGCTTGTAGATAGAAGGTTTCATTTTAGAAATGCTCTCCTTTCACGGTTATCTTTAATCTTAATCCAGGAACAACTTTAAGCAATTTTAATAGAAACATTTCCTTGGTGGGTTTCATGACCCATAGGTAGGGGTTGACATGTTCTGTATAAATCTCATCAGGCTGAACAAAGACACTGGACACGTGTCAGGGAACACTTATGTTTATTATATAGTTGCCATAACCTCAGCAACCAGCCCACTATTTAGACTGAAAAGATGTTGGTTAACAAGCCCTTGAATCCTTACAATACACTTCCACAAGAGTGAAGGCAAACAAGTCCTTAATTATGTACACTTCAGTAAGTTCTCAACTCCCACAATAAACTCCTCAAAAGCTGCTGGCTCACAATCCACAGCACACCAATATTCAAGGGTGCTGGCTAACAAGCCACAACAGCCTGCCACAACATCCCCACTCCCACAATAAAGTCCACTAAGGAGTAGGGGGTAGAATACTGTAGCTGCACTTTGCCCAGGAAAAGCAAGGGAGGAAAACGAAGAATATGACCAATGCTTAGCTCCTGCATTGGCCACATTGTGTGGATGCTCTGTAGCTGGGGTTGCAAGAGCAAAGAGAGAAAGAGGAAAAAGTCAGAGAGAGAGACAGAGAAAAGAGAGAGAAAAAGAGAGTGAAGGGGCCTGATCTGCTCCCTTTTATAGTTAACCTAGTGCTTGCCTCATATAAATTAGACTTCTCACACATTCTGTTCTGCATTCACTGCCAGCCCTTCTCCAAGGAGTGAGGTGGACTGAGCCCCAGTGTCCAGGAGGAGCAGGAATTTGGATCAGAACAGCACTGCCCCACCTCTGTGGGACCCTCTTCTCTGACCACACACTTCCTGCAGCAATACCCAATGTCTGAGATAAAACATGCTTAGGTCTGGTCCTTTACGGTTCAACATCAGGGTTGAGTTCAAGGACACAACTTGTTGCAGCTCTGTTATGATTAATGCTTCAAAATGCTCTGCAAGAGGCTGCTGCTTTCTCCTGAGTCCTTACCAGATAGAAAGGTTATTGGCAGATATTTGCCTTTGTTTCACTACAGGACACAAAGGTGATTCCATGCTTCTAAGATTCGTAAGATTTTTGTTATTCCTAGCTACCTACATCAAACATTTTGAATAGAACATGAGAAACAAGAGAAAACTGGTGCAGTTTTCAAAAGTGTCAGATCTAAACATAAGGACCTCTAAACCCCTTACAGGTGTAAAAACACAAGCTTTGCCTTTGTGTTTCTTTGTATTTCCTGAAGAAAAATTTACAAGTTTGGGATTTATTGACTACGTGTGAATTTTTTGCATTTTACTGTGATAAACTGTATACCACAGTTGCTGATATAAACATTTATTAAAAAAAAGAAACCTGCCTTTCCTCCACCTTCGAGATTATCAGATATGAAGAAAATAATTTTAAGCATCCTTTAAAGAAAAGCAAATATACTATCAGTTTTATTTTATTAATTTTTTATTCTTTCACTTTGAAAGTGGCTACAACCCCACCTATTTGATATTAATTTGTTATTCATGTTAAAAATTATGATAGATATTTCTGGATACTGTAGGATTTTAGTTTCACATCAGGCTATTTTTACACATTAAATTTTCACAATATTTTCCTTATTGTTGAAGTAACTAAGCATGATAATATCTGTATCCACCCCAAGATGAAATGCACACATTTTTTACAGCCATTGTGTACAAAATTTTGGTGCATGAAGTAATTTATCCAAGCTGAATTGAAAGCGTAAGGGAAACTTTAAAGAGGTAGAATGCAACCAACACTGAAATTTGGCAAAGATGTTACACAGTTTAACACAAGCTGTTCTCCTCTAATATCGTAGTGACAGTTTCATATAAATGACATTTCGTGAGTAATAAAATGACAAATACATCATTAAAATTAGAGACAGATTGCTAAATGGATTAGACTGCAAGTATCTTGGTTTTTTTCCTTATTCTTCCACATGCATATTTCATCTTGCTGAAAAGCTATATGCCAATGTTGTTCGTATTGCCAGACCTTAAAATGAGTTTTTAAATTCATTCAGTTCTACCATGAAACAACTCTTTGAAGAGAGGAAATTCAGCACTGATTTTTTTAGTATCCTTGAACAAACCACTCCCAAACTCTTGGATGTATGAAGTGCCCAGCACATACAGGGCCTTGTATGTGTAACTGCAGAACAATAAAAGGGCTTCTTTTTTTCCATCATTTTTCAAAAATAAAATCTAGTTTAGGGCTTAGGTAAGAGTACCAAAGGCTGTTGCAAAGTTTGTTCTCAAAGTATATAAATAAAATATTTGGGGTCTAAAATAGGAACCAGTCAAACCACATTTACACAGGTAAATAGTACAAGAGAATAGGAAGAAAAACAAACAAAATAAACTCATCCCATAAAGAAGCAAGGAGGCTTGCAAAATATATATTTTTAAAAATAATCACAAAGCTATCTAGGACATCTAACATAAAGAGATGTAAGCAGAGGTTTTTAAGAGGCTGTCACAACCCTATGGTAAAAGATACAATTTTCTTTTGGATTTTGGGCTCATTAAGATTATTTATTGTAATATTCATTTTTGAATAACTTAGGAGCAGTGTCCTAGTCTTATTTAAGTCCTTCGTGAGTCTACTAATTTTAGGGTCTATTTCCATGTGTCATTGCACTGTATTCTTGAGCTACTTATCAAGGGTGGCTACAGTATGTCTGTAGCCCATGCAGTAACAAGGAACAAGATGATGTTCTGTTAATAGAGGAAAAAAAAAGAGGTTTGATTTCCTAGGGATGTGTCACCCTTAAATATTTTGTCTGTGGTAGAACCAAATCTGCCTCACTAAAAAATACAGGGTGGTTATGAGAGTGATCCATAGCTCTGCATGTGCTGAAACAATTTTTTGGAGACAGCTACCCTTTATTAAAGTGAATTTGATCAGAGAATTCAAAAGTTGTTACAGATGGACAGACCAGCAGATATCTGAAAAATGGGGGTTGCCCACAAGCCATCAATGAACCATCACAGCAAAGCAGGCCAGCAGTCTTCCATGCTGGAGAAACAAACACGTTTCAGGTCTTGGGGCATCCGACCTAGGAGGGAACTGGGACTGTGCATATGTGATTCTGTACTCCTGTTTCCTTAGGAAATTCATCTAAACAACTATATATGAAATCATCAAAATATCTGCGCAGCTGGTTCTTGTTTATTCATTGTCATCAAACAAGTGACTTTGCTTACTGGAGGCTGCTCACGCATCCTGCAAGCCCCACCTCTTGTAGAAAGAGAGAGCATTTGACCGGAAAAAGCTTGTCAGAGAACTCTGGATTTGTTACAAGTGCCATAGGTTTCTCTCACAGTGATTTGTTAGCCAAAATCCTCTTTTATGATAACACTAAAATATCGTTTACTGGGGAAACTGATGGGCATCTCATCAGACAAACTTCTTAATAGTGTTCCAGTGGAAACCAAAAGGGAGTCATTTTAGAATAATTGAACACAAGAGAAAAGAGCCAAATTATCTTTTTGGGTTTTTTTTACTTTTTCTCTTGCAAAAACTGCAGAATATATAAATTCAAATGGTAATTGCAGCCTGTAGAGTAATCTTAACTTTAACTCAGCACTCTTTGATTAATTTGCTAGCTATTAAAAAGGAAGTGAAGATTCCACTAAGTTGACCATCAAGAAGTATGTACATCTGATACAAATTGGAACTATTAGTATACTATTATTGGTAGTTTCCACTTTCTGTGAATGTACTGTGGAAATGAAAAATTGATAGACTTGGACAAGGCATATTATTTATAATAATCTTCAGGATCGCACTGATCTTGGATCTAGCTGTACAAAACTGTACAAAACTGTCTTCATGCCAAGGCACAAGTGAGACAAACAGTACTGAAAAATGTTAAAGGGCTTGGAGGGTACTGAATTACTCTTGTGAAGACCTAAGAGCCCTTGGCTTCAGCTAAAACAAAAACCCACTCATGATGAGCACCTCACTCTGTGAAATAATCTTCTGATTAAGCATGTGCTATTTTCTTCTCTCCTGAAATGAGTGTGTGCACATTAACATCTGTAAATGTCAGACAAGTGATCTGCTGTACTGAGCAGTCTCACTTTAAACCTGTCTAATGCATGTCCTGTCTTAGTAAAGATACAGATACTTTCTGTGGTCCTATAAAAATGTGCATTTTAATGATAAGTGGGACAGTTTATAGTTCCAATTACTCTTGTCTCCTTTGAAGCAGGAAAACTGGCAATCCCTTATCTAGACTTTAACAGGTTGAGATAAACCTCGATAGCAAAAAGTATCTGGATTGTCAGAGCTTTTAGCTACAGTAAACTGCTTAAACTAAAAGCAGCTGTTAGTCAAAAAGGAACAATACCCATTCATTTGTAAGACGTTTTGTGGCTGGGATACTATTAATGAGTTTTTTCTTCAGATGAGGCTGTTGTAAAAAGTCTAAGTTACACACGCAGACACTCATATGCACAAACATGCAGTGATATAAAACATGTAGAGTTTGAAGAAATCTTGTTTGGCTCACACACAGTAGTCACTTGGAAGAAATAATCCCTTGAGATCACTCTGTTCAGAAAACTATGGTTTGGTTCCAACAGTATAATAGTGAGATTTCACTCACAGTTATGAAAATGTTATTGTTGCCTCTACAGATCTATTATTCCCATTTAATGTCTGGAACAGTAAAAATTATCCTCACTGAGAAATCCTATTCTGTCTGCTTCTTATTTGTTCTTAAATATATTGGAATTACATGGACAGTGCAGTCTTCTATCATGTCTTCTGAATCCCTACCAAAGTATTTCATTGTATTATATAAGACAATGATTCTGAATCCTTCTAGGTTTTGTACTACCTTTCTTCCAAGCTTCTATAAAATTTTCCGATGCAAATTTAAGTCTGTGTATTAGTTAATATTGCAAACAGAAAAAGATACTAATTCAACTTGTAAAGTAACTTCAGTGTGCTCACTTTTTTTTTTTACAAATCACTGTTGCAGATTTCAAATTCTGTGTGGACTTATTCAGTGAAGAATTATGCCTCCTGTAGTTATGAATTATGTCCCCCAGTTCTCTTAAAATGTCTATGTCATGCACCTATTTTCCCAAACTAATCTCCTGGTAATATGAAAAACCAAATCCACAAGACCAAAGCTGTAACTGATAAAAAATTACCACTGGCAGTGGCAACAGTACATATGATTTCCAAGAGGTAAAACTTACACTAGTTAAGAACCTCCCTTCTGTCTGTAAAAGTCTCAGTTCTGTTCATTTTTTCTGTGGATTATGTGCTCTTCTATCTTCTAACTAATTTCTGTACTCAGCTTTCATTCAACTCTGCTGGGATTAGAGCATATTTTCCCTTGAAAACCAGTTTGGACAAGCATGAAACTCACCTCCTGTTCAGGCTGTACTTAGAACAGCCTACACTGATACTTGACTTTGCAATGACAGGGTAATGTCAGGACTCCTTTCTGGAATTTATGTATTAGTTCACTATTGGCTATGAGACAGGGTGAGCATCTAGAGGGAAAGATTAGGCTGGCAAAAGAGAGGGTTTGGGTTATTGTAGGTAATCTCCATAAAATTTATCCTCACACATCTGCCAGTGCATCATCATAACTCTGCAGAAGAACAATTTTCCTGCTGTTTCATTTTTGCAGAGGTACCAATACCCACATGAAGTTTGAATACCTGCATTACGCTTTAAAATTGAAGCCTAAATAAATAATTTCTTCTAACAGAGAGAGAGGAATTGGCAGCCCATGAAAAGCTGAGGATTTGCCTTACCCCTTTCTTCATATTTTTGCATGAATTCAGACTCCGTTGATTTCCAGACAGATTTTCCCTTTTTCATATTCATATGCTTATTCTTGACATGACATGGTTTATGCCAGGACTTGGCAAGTTGATCCACAATTATGAACTTCCCTCCCAGACAAGGACCTTGAGCCTCTCCTGTGACCAAAGATCCAAGTTCTTTCTGTCAGGATTTCTTGTGTCATACTGTAAAATAGTGGGGGTCTAACCTATTCTAACCAAGTTTAGGCCATGGTAGCCTTCCAGTTTGAAATATCTGGTCTCAGAAAAGGGAAAAAATATTATTTGAGTTTCACTAAGGTAGCTGCCTGCGTTCCTTTATCAGTTTTGAAGAAAAAAAAAGTTCTTAGGTCTTCAGATGGAATTTCAGGCTTCTGAAATCAACTGTCTGTAACCTAGGTATCACCAAAGAATAATCCAGCCTAGGATACAAGCTTACCTTTTTCTATTGAGATTACTGTAAAATAACAGGAAATTTTAATCTTCTCCATTCACTTGGGATACATTCTACTGCTTTTCTTTGAGCAGAAGTTGAAATCCCCCAATCTGCAAAACGAGTAAGATTTCATATGTGCAGGACTCCAGGATCTGTTCTGGATATAACCCAATAGCCCAAGAGTGTTTTTGTGCCTCAGACCATGGTCTGCTGACCTGACCAGACCATGGGCTGCCCCATGCAGGCACTGGCCTGGGCCAGTCAATGAGCTCAGGAAATGTACCTAACCTACATGCAGGCATCTGTTCTCTATCAAAATTGGCTTCAGTTATGACAACATCAAACTTTCTAGGTTTCTCCAGAACATTTAGACAGAGTTGTGGTGTGGCTGGTCACAAACTGGATGTG
This sequence comes from Nicator chloris, assembly GCA_013400495.1. Classification (NCBI taxonomy): domain Eukaryota; kingdom Metazoa; phylum Chordata; class Aves; order Passeriformes; family Pycnonotidae; genus Nicator; species Nicator chloris. The sequence goes on along the minus strand of WAAE01002238.1, from coordinate 3,648 downwards.
AAAACTAAGCTTTAGGTGGTATTTAAAAGGCTGCCATCTCATCAGTAGTACTGGTGATCAGTCTGAGAACTGCTTCTTCTATCCTTTCTCATCAGAATTTTGTTGTTGGCTGATAGAGTAATTATTGTTAGTTAGGTGCAAATGATGAGTAGAAGTGAATCAATCCATGCTATTGAGCAAAATTGAGCTGTCTAGATTTTATACTTTCCCTAACTATTTATTTGATCCTGTTCCACAGTTCTCCATTTGTCAATGAAGTAAGACATCCTTGTGTTTTAAGATTGCCGAGAGACTGAAACCAAATTTCTAAAATATGGGTAAAAAGTGTATGGGGTAGAAAAAGATAATAAAATCAGATAGACTTTTAACATAATTATGGATTACAATATTGTGTTATAAAACTTTATTTTCAGTATTTGGATTATTATAATGCCAGATATTTTGATCCTGACAGAGCCAATCAGATTTGATGAGAACATTAACTTGGATTGGCTTGGAGCCAGGAAATAGGTATAAACATCAGATCTCATTAGATTTTCCTGAACTATACTGAAATTGAGGTTTATTTCATGCCATGTATAATTAGACAGTTATTGTAATTATTCCAATTTGTTTCACATCAAGACTTATGCTTTGCACCCTTTTAAGATGAGAACTGAAATCTTCTATGCCCCAAGGCAGATAAAAACAAAATTTGTCATGTCCTATCCATCTAGAGGACAATCAACATTTGTATCTGTTCTCCAATAGCAGCCAGATCCTGATGCCTGTAAGACTGGAAGAATTTCAGCAGAACAGAGAATCCCTGTAGATGACATGTGTATGAGAAAGGAATAATCTGCATTTTTTAAAGGGTCATTTAAACCCACAATAATTAATTAATTTCTAAACTACTTTGTAGACTGAGTCCATCTTGAAGTGTCTTATGAAAAATGGTTCCGCAGAACTGACTGGATTGAATGATTTGGGTGTAGATTATTTCATCACAGTTGAAAGCTTTTTCCATCTGCTGTCCTTGCATGCACAGCCTGTTTCTAGAAGCATTTTTGACAGATCTAAGCTGACTGGGTTTATGTATTTAGTTAATTTGTACACAGCAGGGTACAGCATCTACAGGCAGTTTCAGAGCTCTGAGGCCTCTTCAGTAGATCAAAAAGTAATAAAAATATTTCTTTTTCTGAATAAAACCAGATAAACTGAGAGAAAGCATATATGTTGGAAAAGAGGATATATTTTTTTTCATTTGTGTTGCCTTTTAGTACAAATTCTTTTGTTTGCAGTTCGTCTTGTGCTCTTCAGGGAATTCTAGACCAAAACTATCTTCTTCCCAGGTTTTGACTATTGTGATCTCTCTGCACCAACCTTTTAATCTTTTACTCCTAGAGACCCTCTCCTCCTTCAGTCATTCAAAGCATTTAGCCCTGCAATTGTTGGAGAAACATTTTCTCTTTTGGGGTCATCAGATATTTTACTTCCCATTGCCTTTGTCTGAAATATCTCGAAGAAGTTTTTTTCAACAGCTGTGTTGTTCTGACATTTGTAATCTTTTTCATTTGGAGTAGGTGTTTTCTTAAAAAAATTATCGTAGATCTTCACTACACTTTTGTTTTATTGTCATAGTCGATCCACTTTATGCTGCCTGGAAAATCATTGAGTAGTAAAGGGCAAGTAGTGCCTCTGGAGCTTACTGGAAGGGAATACAGCTTTCCTGAAAATTATAAAATAATATATTACATGATTACCATCTCTCAAATAATAATGAGCCCACCATGTAATTCTCTTTGAACGTGCACTATTTACTAATTTTTACTCCATTTAGTAGCAAAACTGATTGTACAATAAATATTCAGTATGCCTTGCTGATACATATTTTTCTACTTGGGGAGATGGTCCTGGTCTTCTCATAATAGTCTGAAAATCTACATGATTTTGTGGATAATCTTAATATACTAAGAGGAACACAGGATTTTTGAGAAAGGGTTAGAGGCAAAAAGCCCAAGTACAAAGGTAGCAATGCTTGACGAGATTTATATGGTTATTACTTCACATGGCCATTCACTATAATAATTGCTACTAATTGTCATCAGAGAAACTGATCAGCAGTCTTGAGGTTTTACAAGCTGCATACCAGGAAGTACAGTTCCTAAGATTAACCTATGCAATCAGGTGCTGAACTGTCCTTTTAGGTCTTAAAGTCTTAAAGAGCTTTTAAACACATAAGCAAAGTCAGGTTTGTCTTCATGGTCTACTGTTAATAAAATTGTTCTGTTGAAGCATCCCATCAAAATACTCTAAATGGTTACACTGGCTGGGAGATATGTTCTCTGAATTAATGTCCTTCTGAGATCAGAGCAGTGGATTGAGAAGGGCAAAAGATGAGATTCCAGAACTATTTCCGCACTGCTCTGATTCAGAGAACATAGCTCTGTGGAAATTTAGACAACATGAACCAACTTCAGTGGTTCAGGGGAAGGGTTTCTGGTACAGCAGTAACAGTGGGTTCAACTGCAGCTGAACATTGTTTCATGCTTGATATTGTCATAGGAGAATGTGTAAAAGCGGGGCTGGATCAAAAGTGAGTGTGCTACAAGCGGAAAGAGAAATGCACACATCACCCAGTGCTACCACAAGGCTTTTGGATTGTGGTGCAGACTGTAGTGATCAGCCAAAACATCCTCTCTCTTTCCAGGAGAGTAGGACACCTGTTAACCTCCTGATGGCACACTGGGGCCACGTGGGCTCTCTAGAATATTGTTTCCTCTGTTGTGCTGACTCTGTCCCCCAATGCAACAAAGAAAAACTCATTCCTCCCCTATTGCTGTGTCCTGTCATTTTCTTAACTTTCTCTTCTTGCATTCTGATTATATGGCACAACCTGCCTCCGGATCACCTCTTGCTGATGGAAACTTTATAGCCAATACATCTCACAGCCTTCACCAGTGTTGACACCCAAGCAGCACCATGAGGCAGAGAAAATAAATTTGGGTAATAGATTGGAAAATGGAAGTACAGGTCACAATTAATCACAAATTAATATCTGAAGGAGTGTGAAGCATCAGGCTAAGAGGAAGCATAGAAGCTCCATATTCAAGGGAGACTACATCGCTTCAGATGGTATTATACTGTGAAAATGAGGGGAACATATGAACCAGTAAGTTTTGATCTGATGATTCATGATCATTTTAGTCCATAACAAGACTTGAGGACAATTATGACAGTAGTCTTTCATGACAACTCTTTTAATTATCTTAAAAAAGCACCGATATCATTATCCTTTTCATGATACACTTGTCTAGCACTTTTGTCTCTGATGAAGTATAACTAGAAGGACAATTGTATTGCATTGGGGGGCCAACATATCTTCAGAAATTAGAAACAAAGTCATGTAAACCAGAATTGGAAAGTCATCCCAGCAGTTTATCTCTTGTACAAACAAACGATTACTGCTCTATCCCAGTGCTCCTCCCTGAGTATCAGAACATGATATGAACTTTCTTTGGGGAATATCCACCATGTCTCCAGGAGAAAAATGAATGACCTGATGAACCATTGGTCATCAATTCTAGATGCCAAAGACACAAGACCTGATTGGGAAGGAAAACTGATTCCACAGCTTTTATTTAAAATCCATTCTGTTGAGTTTCTTTG
>WAAE01002236.1:0-11458 GCA_013400495.1 Nicator chloris | reverse complement strand
TTTATGTTGGATATTGTGTCTTGTCCCTTTAAGGATTCTGGAAAGCAGGAAAAAGGAAGATTGTTTTGAAAACCTTGTTATATCTGAATTTTTTTTCGTCTGGCCTTGGGTTTTCGGCTCGGCTCGGCTCGGAGGGAGGCAGACCGACCTTTGCTTAGTTGGCTAGCTAGTAAAGGAAAGGCACTTTCCAAAATTTCTCTCTTCTACTCCTGTTACATCTGCCTTAGACCAAGAAGAGACCCAGAGAGCAACACCCGACCCTCTGCGCCGCCAGAACACCCCCCGGACTCCAGGACTCTTCCATCACCGAAGGGGCACCGTGAGGAAAAGACATTCTATTTGTCTAAATTTGTCATCTGGCATTGTTTAATTTATTGTGCTGGGAGTACCCTGTTAAATAAACAGGTTTTTTCCACTCCTCTCCACGAAAATCTTTCCCGAACCGGTTGGGGGAGGGACCACGTAGGTTTGTTTTTCTGGGGGGAGGGCGCTTTTGGAGGTTTTCTCCCCATAATTTGCCCTAAACCAGCACAACACCATGGTCTGTTACTACAGGTTATATTATTTTCTTTATCACATAAAAAACCCTAATTTCTATTTTTTCCCTTTACATAGAGCACATATTTTATTATAAGTCTTCTAATTATAGAATCTACAGCTCTATTATTTGAATAGTATTTTGCTATTATGAGAACAATATCCTTATGTTTTAGTACTTTACTTCCCTAATTTTACTTTGGTCTGCAAAATTGAATTTGAAATACCACCGATAATTTTGTATTCTGTTGTTCCATGTGCTGTTGTAATTTTCCTAGCTACCAGCATCTACTAAACAAAACACAAAAAAGTTTCTCAAGCAAATCCAAATACTCAATTATATTAAATAATGCTGAATCTATACTATTTAAAACTGGGAACTGAATGCTGTTGACATACATTAATTTCCTCATAACAGGATGATACAATCACATTCTTATTACTACAGAGGAAGTAACCCTTTTGATCACCTCATAAGATTTCCAACATGACTGGAAAGAAAACCATTGTGATCAAAAAGTTAAAATTTTTCCAGAGCATACAAAAATATACTAATAAGTGGTAGTTCCATAGTGAAAGCAAGATTTCCTATATATAAGTGATTTTCATGTTCCAGACATTTTAACTTATGGTAACCTAAAAAAACCCCAGTTTTTGCACGTATAAAGAATGCAGGCAAAACATACATGAAGGAAACAAAAAACTGACATTAGTGGTATCTCAGGTACAATATTATTAACCTTGTGTAAGTTTTCCTTACCCTGGACCTCTCCTCTAGTTTTGTCATCATGACGACAGTTGCACCTTGTTGTTCCCACATCATTCTCCAGAAGTCACCAAAGGTTTCTGGCAATGCCCCCTGCGTTGCTATATAAGCATTCTGCTTCCTGTATCCATCGATGTAGTTGGCATTGATATAGTCACTGCCTGGTATGCCTGCAAAGAGAGGAGAGTGAAAATGCAGGGCAGAATTTCTGTGCTGTCCCATTGTACAAGGGCTGAAAAATCCTGTGACACAGCTGATTTGATGAATCTTGGCTTGCTGCATGCCAAATAGTGCATGGGTACTTAAAAGTGAGACTATGCCACTGGTGGAGTCAAGAGGCATGGTGGTCTCTCTGGGAATAGCTATTCTTTTCAAACAAGAGACTTCATTTGATAACAAGTATAAAAGAAGCCTGATAACCTGTATCAGGTGGAGAGACCTGGGGGTCAACACAGCTGCATTGAAAAGCTGGTCTGATAATGCCTGCAGACACCCAAAATACGGCAGTCTCTACCTGCGACAGACAAGGAGGATTTTCAATCAGACACCCTGGGTAGGCTCCTCAAATATTCTTGTTGAGGTCTTTACATTTGCTTTAAATATGGAAGGAAAAGAAATACTGTCAAGACTATTAGTATCACTGCTATATTCATTTTCCCTATTAAATGGGAAGATAATGAGTTTTATTGTAACAAAACACATTGTGTAAGTCAGATTTAAGAAACAGTGAAATTTTCTATATGGTGTATGCATGAAATAAAGACCTTTGCAAGACTGAGTAAGACAAAAGCATGAAAAGATGTGGCATCCAAGATTTGTGGGCACATGGGAGCTACACCATTATTTGCTTGAGGCTCAGGTATTTTGGACAAGACTTATATAGGAACTTTGGCTGTGTCTACCAGACACACGTCCACTCTTAGAGCCCCATGGGATGCAGGCTAGTTCCTAGCTGCAATCTGTTTTACTGAGGGTATGCCATGGGATGCTTGGACTGAGAATTGGAACATGCTACCTACCCAGGCCGAGGAGGTGTATTGGCTGTAGCAAAGGTCACATTACTAGTCTGCACTAATAAGGTAGCCATGCTCATGAAAACTGGTAAAATTGGACATAAAATTCTCAGACCACTGCTGAATTCAGCAGTGCAGTGCCCAGCTTTAAACTCAGACTACGTACATGTTGAAAGATAAAGCACTGAAGGAACAGCTGTCACTGCTGTTTTTTTAACTGATGACTAGAGAAAGAAATAAGATACTCATGTGAGATCTCAGTGCTGGCTCAATGGCAAAGCAGTGTTAATTAGATGAATATAGATATCTGCACCTTACTAAGTTTTGTTGAAGTAATTAGCAGAGGTTACTTCTTTGAGCAGCAACGAATGATTTATATTTATGCAGCCAATCTGCCATGCACAGGTCTACAACCCCAAGAAATGGTGCAGGTTCCACAAACTCATTCAAAAGAGAGTTAAGGTGATGATACCAGCTCCAAATATATTATACAGCTATGACTGTTTTTCCTCAATAAAGCTACAAAATTGAGTTTATTTGGCTATGAAACAGAATCAATTGTAAATAAACATTTCCCAAGATTTTTGTCAGAAACCAAATCTTCAACTCTATTCTGACGCATTATCTCCTGCTGGTGATCAGGACCTACTGGAGCTGCACACTCCTGTATTTTATGACTAGAAGTGGCACACATATGAAAAGTCTTCCAAAATATTTTGAATTTGAATGGAAGTTAGGGGTACCTCTTTAAAACTGACTGTTCCTTTTTAGCTACAATTTTAATAGTGTCAACACTCATTCAGGGTAAGCCTGACTGTTTCAGTCCACTACTTACTTAGCAGTGGATGAACCCACAGACTAAATGTCTCAGCAAGTAAGATCCAATATACTCTGGAAATTATTTAGCTTATGGGTTACTGCAACTGTAGTCTAGCAAAAAATTTTGCCTTCATGCCTGATAAAGTTCCATATATGTTCTTGTTTTATATGTTTTATATGTTCAAATCATATTTAAACTAAAATTTTAATTTGTTTTTTTTTTCTTTCTTTATACAATTAGAAGAAAAACCTGACAAAATATTTCAGAGATAGAAAGACCTTGTAACTTCAGGGTTACAAGAGAGGCAGAAAATGGCACTCCTCAGGCAAGATGCATGAATGGAGATAGGAAGACTGTCTGACTGATTTGACCTGACTGAAAGTCTCTCTTCCAGGAGAAAAAAAAAAACAAAACCAAACCAAATAAAACTTGTTAACCTGCATAGACTGTAGCTGAAAAGAATGATTTCCCTCCATGAAAGGTAGAAAGTTGAGTTCAAAAGCATCACTCTTGTAGACTAGACACTGTTTTACGTGACACTTCTTATTGTGGATATTGGAATTAATGATATAGAAAATGCAACTGCTAGGCACAGTGCTGTATTTTCTTCCTTTATCAAGATAATAAAACATTTTTTCACAAAACAGATGAGAAAGAAGAATGAAGCCAACTAGGCACAGTGCTGTATTTTCTTCCTTTATCAAGATAATAAAACATTTTTTCACAAAACAGATGAGAAAGAAGAATGAAGCCAACTAGGCACAGTGCTGTATTTTCTTCCTTTATCAAGATAATAAAACATTTTTTCACAAAACAGATGAGAAAGAAGAATGAAGCCAACAGGAGAAATCTACACCAACTGGGTATTATTACCAAAGGAACTGAGAAAACTGGTAAGACATGTTTTCTGCATAAATTAGAATTATATTATGACTCCTGGTATCATACTTTGAAGCACGTTATAAATAAAAGCCTGAGGAAAAAAAGAAAAACAACACTTTGTAAAGTGGTTAAATGATCTTTTGGGAAAGCTGTCCTCTGGAACTGATAAAGCACAAACTCAGTGTGAAAATTAAGCATGAGAACTACTGCAAGCTGTTCCCTAAAGAATGATCTTTACAAATTTTAGCAACCAGTACTAGTACCTGATGTAAAACAATTCAGAATGTCTAAAATTGTAAATACTCTTTCTACTTACTAATTTATGTTAGATTTATTGATAAATCATATTAAAATATATAACTTCTAAATTAAACAAATTCTAATTCTTTAAATTAGAATGAAGAAAAAACTTCCAGATTACACCTTCCCTGATCTAAGCTTCAAGTAAGAAAGAATTAACAATTACTGATAATTGCAAAGAGGATTTCTTCAAATCTAAATTAAAGTGAGAATTTTCACTCTGTTTCTCCACTTGATATCTGTAAAGTGGACACAAAAAATTCTGTATGTCCTTTGCTTAGAAAAATTATTTTACAAGGCAAGTCAGCTTCCCTGCACAAAATGAGGATATACCTGGGACATGGACATGAAAATCCATTTACCACATGCCCTGAGCAACTATTTATGATTTAACCAATAAAGTTTTGGGGGAAAAAAAAAGAAAGAAAAAAAAGAAAAAGACAAAAATGTGTTGCTCCAACATGGGCACTGAGATTTTCATCAAGGATCTATCTCTAGTAGAATACAGTATTCAATAGGGTTTTATCTCTGCTGAGATCAAGAGAACAACTTGATTCAGAATGCACAGCTCCATTGTCTCTCTCACACACAGTGTCCATTAGGTATGTTCTCTGTTCTCCATCCATTCTCATAGTCCCTTTAGGTATCATACCCATTTCCCAAAAGAGTCTCTTTTCATCACTGTTTTCATGCATGACCTCACTTTCACATCCTGCTCCAAAATCCTTAAAGCCCTCTAGGGAAGGCACCTTATCATAAGAGGACTAATGAATTTGTTAAAAATAACAAATACAAACCCTGAATATCTGTAAATATCTACAACGACAAGCCATAAAAATTCATCAAAGAGAAGTAAATCTAAATATTAAAATCTCCCTTTCTGAAATGACTTTTCTGGCTATAACCTCCTTCTGAGCTGAGAAAACAGAACAATTTTCTGTCAAGTCTAATAATGCAAAAACAATCAAATGACAACCAGTCTGACTGCAGTACAATGAAATCCTGCAAACTTTTGTTAGCTGCCATAGCTAGAAGGCAACATACCCACAAGCAGCAGCAATTGCCATCATTTCTTAAATTTGGGTTAATAGTTAAGAGAGGTCAGCTGTTCTGTAAAAGCATGGGTCAAGACAGGGACAAAGCAACCAAATTCTGTAATATTCATATGAACTTTACCTAAGTCTTTTGGCATCAGTGGGATTTACTGTACCTTTACAATGGCATACCTGAAGTGTAAATTTAGGGTAATCTATGCAGTATAACCTGATTTTTACAAGTTCCATGAAAGCAGAGACACAATTTCTGCACAAGAAGTCAGATAAAGACCAAGGTCCTGAACCATGATTTTACCATAACTATTTTCTAGTAGCATTTTCAACTATGGTGATGAATGACCAGAGTCTGCAATCTCTTTATTCAGCCAGACAGGAGTTAAGTACAACAGGGGAAGAATCAGATGAGTAGTTCAGCATAAAAGACAATTCATTTTCAAATATCTCATGAGAACAAAGAAGTTTAGTTTTTACATAGTAAGAGTGAATGAATAATTAAATAAAATTAGCCAATGCCACAATTAAAGCACAGAAGCACAGAAGATTAAAAAACCCATGAACTGTATTGCTCTCAATTTATGCTGAGAACTCATGAGCTGAGATGACAGTACATCTTACTGCAATATAGACTCAGATCCACAAGGCTAATAATGTAGACCTTAGGAATGATTCACTTGATTTCCTGAAGAGAGTTATTATCTTAAATAACTTTAATTAGACTTCACGTTTTATTCACAAACTGAAATCAAATAATGAAATTATTTCAAGCCTTTACAAAGGCTCAGTACTGAACAGCCTTTCTACTTAAAATAAATTAAACTATAAAGCTTTGTTTCTGTGCTGCTTCCCTAAGACATGTGCTCTTAGTAATGTGCACAAATAGTGTGAAGTAACAGGATTAAATTCTGTCATGCTTGTAAACAAGTTGGAAAAAGACCGCAATGAACTCAGTGTGCTGATGAAGTTGTACTACTGGTTTAAATCAATGTCTGGTGTTTTGAACAATATCAGAGCAAAACCCACAGGCTGGTTGTGCATGTGTGAACAAAACAGTGCGAAAAATCTAATTTACATAAGAGGTATGCACCAGGTTAACTATAAAAGGATGCATTTCAGGCCCCTTGCTATCCTTTCTTTTTCATCTCTTTCTCTTTTGCTTTCCTTGTGACACCACGCCAGCTCTGCACCATCCACATGGCAAGAACAGTATGGAATATAAGAACTGGTAATGTTCCTTGTTCTCTCTCTCTCTTGCTTTGTCTGATCAAAGCACAGCTGTCATATTCTATCCCGTACTCCACATTGAACTTTATTGCAGGAGTGGGGAGATTGTGGACATGTGTTGTGGCTTGTTACCCAGCACCTCTGAGGGGTTTATTTTAGGAGGTGAGAACTATATAAGTGTACTGTACAAAATTAAGGGCTTGTTAGCCACCACTTTTGTGGAAGCAGATTGTAAGGATATAAAGGCTTGTTAGACAACACTTTTTGTGTTTAAATAGTTGTCTGATTGCTGGAGTTAAGGCATGTCTACAATAAAAGTGTAAGAGCCCTGACTTGTGGTCTGGTGTCTTTGTTCAGCCTGATGAGAACTTACCATGACAATGTGCCCCCTGGCATGGGCTGTGACAGCAGCCCTGGTTGTCCATGCTGTGCCTGATGCCCCCCAGGACACGGGTGGTCCTCCTGGCCGCCCAGGGCACTGCTGGCTCATGTTCAACTTGCTCCCGAGGTCCTTTTCGCTCTCCAGCATCTCATTCCCCAACCCATTTGTAATTCCAAGATTACCCCATCCTAGGTGCAGAATCTGGCACTTTGTCTTGTTAAACTTCATGTGGCTGTTGGTTGTCCAGCCCCCTGATTTTCAAGGAATCTCTGCAGGGCCTCCCTGCCTTCAAGGGAGTCAGCAGTTTCCTCAATTTTGCATCTTTTGCAAACATGGTTAGTATCCCTTCCAGTCCTGCATCCAAGTAATTTACGATGATGTTGAAGATCATCAGCCCTAAGGTGGAGCCCTGCAGAGTCTCACAAGTGACAGGTCACCAGTCTGATGTCATCCTATTCACTTTAACCCTTTGTGCCTGACCTGTGAACCAGTTGCTTACCCATCACTTGATGTGTTTATCCAGCTGTATGCTGGACTTTTTTTCCAAAAGCATATATCATGAGAGAAGGTATCAAAAGCTTTGCTGAAATCAAAAAAAAAGTTACATCAACTGGCATTCCTTGATCAGCCTGGTCAATGAATAGGTGCTAGGTGTTTATGTGGAGGTTTTTATTACATAAAATCTATATAGTTAAGGAATCATCAAATTGAAATGGTCTAAGCACAAATCTGTACTTTAAGAACTAACTGAAAGATGAAGCAGCACAAAACCAATGAAGGTACTCAAGTAAAGAATATTTGTAAAATGAAGGCTTTTTACAAAGACTGAGGAAAATTCATTACATATCATCCTAACAAAGTAAGATAAGAAGGCAAAATATATGTCAGGAAAAGAAAACCTATAGATAGCTGGACTGTGAATAGATGGTTAGGAGTACTAGGAAAATCTGGTGAAGAGGGAAAGGATGAATGATATGGAGTCTCAAAGAAAAATGTTGAATCATAGAGAAGTTATGGAAAGAAGGCAATGCCAAAAAGGGCTAGGCAGAAGATGCAGAATTAGGCATGACAAAGAATGGGATTGTTTAGAGAACAGAATAGAAGTGTTTGAAAGGAAAAGGAAAGGTGACAAAAGTGAAATGTAGGTATGCAAACTAAGAACTAAGAGTGTAGAAGATCTGCAGGCAAGGTGAGAAACTTGGAAGATCTGCAGGTGAGAAGAGAAACTGGGAAGGTGACCAGCAGGAAAAAAGTGGGAAAAATGGAGGAGCTCTTTTAGGAAAAAGAAAGGAAGCAGGAATTTATTTTGTTATGGTCTAAAAACTGTCCAGTATTAAGAAGTCCAGAATGGAAATAAACAGATTGTTCTGTGCAGGTCCTCAGAGGCATAGGTAAGAGCATTGCAACAGGACACTATCCACAATGCACGGCAGCATGTGCAGATTGCAGCATGTTGCACAATACTACAAAGCAGATATTGAAATTTAACACGTCATCATATTGTGATTATTCTACTGCTGTCTGAAGCTGGATTTAGTGATCTCTTTAACTCTTAAACACTGAGTAACAGAGCAGTTAACAGCCAAAGGAATCTTTTCTTGAATAGAAATATGATACTCTAACATGCTCTAAATGAAGCATTAAAAGAGATGACAAGTGCCTTTACTAATATGAAATGATATCTGGTTTGATATTCCCTGCAAAACCCAGTTTCAGTATGAGTGTACACAGTAAACATACCAAATCTTCATTAGTCAGTCAAGAAAAAAGAAACCAGATATTTTCTTGAAGCTTTCCCAATGGAAAGTACGGCTACATATGCAGGAAAAATTGTTCGGAGTAAATTTCAAGAGTATCAAGAACGGCAGCATTTAAGTTATAAGTATTACAGTATCAGTAGACTCATACACCTAAAACTTGTCTCAGCATTGTTGTCAAGACATCCACCACAAAGTCTGCTCCATGAAACCTACTTCATAGGGGCTCTAATACCACAAAATTGACTTTGCTGATCCTTCTGTATCCATATTCTGTATGGATATTTCTGTATCCATCACCAAAATACTTTTGCTGTTTTTAAGGCTCTCCAAGCTTGTAGGGTGAGGGGCCATACAGTTACTCTAAGTGTATGTATTGTTAGCAGAAGCCAACATAAATGCAATGTGAGAGAGTGCAAATAGTTTGTACAGGTCATGACTCTTTGGTAGTTACAATGCTCCAAACAATTTCTAAATCTTAAATGATGGTCTGAATACTTAAAGCCGATTTACTTCCAACTGCCCATCAGACAAATAAGAATATCAGCAGCTTCTTGCCTTTTCTTTCTGGACCATTTCTATTACAGTCAGAGTTTTCTAGTGTTAGCTGCATTTTAAAGTCACTAAATTTCCCATTAAAAAAAAAATTACCCTGCTGAAATACGATAGGTTTTTCTTTTTCTTTTAATAACTGGTGTAATGCGAATACATCTACGTATAGAGGATTTTTAGTCATGGATATATCCTAAAAGAATAGGCAAGACTTCTTAAAATGCAGAATGTTTATCCATTTCCTCCCTATCCCCTGAATTTTTATTTACTTCTTAGAGGCTGAAGATCTAGCTGGTTTGACTCAATCTGTTTGTCTTTTAACCAGTAAATTCTCCCTTAAATCCATTTAGATTCATATAATAAACCTCACCACATTCTAACATTCTGTCATTATACTTTAAAATTCCAAGTGTTCATCTCAGAAACAGCCAAAGTCAGCTCAATTTGAGCTGATTTCAAGACTTCAATCAGATTTCAAGAGCATAAGATAAAGATTTTGCAAAGTAAAATTTTCTTTTCAAGAGGAAAACCAAATTACCATATCCAACATGAGTTTTCCCACTAAAGGGACATCTAATGTAATAAAATTTAAACAGTGGTAAGAAAAGTATTCCTGAGAAATGAGCAATTATGTTGTGGAACACTGTGCTGTATGTAATTAGAGGGTCAAGAACTTAGTGGGGATTCAAAACCAGGTTTGAGCAGGAGTTATGAAGGGTACCCGAATAAATACTTTCAAAGTGTTAGTAAGCCTTGTGTTTCAGGGCTAATGCAATTTTTAACAATTTGATATTTTCAATAGTTGGAAAGTAGTAATTTCAAATCTCTGCTAATTGCTTCTCAAGACTTTGTAGTAATCACTTTGAATAGGCTAGAGTTCTGCTGCTGCATAAAACTGGCCTCGTGTCTCATCCTGAAGTACCAATTACAACATTCCATATTTCTGCAACATTGTTAGGAGGCAAAATTTTCATCACTGTAGGATTACAGTTTGGAAGACACTTAGTCTTTTCTTCATATATATTTGCTCTTAAAAAGTAAGCAACTGCCTAAGTGTAAAATGGAGCTCTTCTCATTAGATAGGCACAGTTATTATTCAAATCTCACTAATAATATTAGTTTTCTTGTGGGCACCAGAGAAATGCAGATGAGGCCTATATGTAAACCAAATATTCTCCGAATAGTTGTAACAAAATATAATGTAGTCCAAATTTAGGTCCTGGTTAAGTTGTATAGTAACATAGGTAAAGGAGAATATATTTTTAAGTAATATTCCAAATATTGATTTCCCTGGTGACATGAAAAAAAACATAGCTGCCAACTGAATAAAGTGTTGGCCAGACTGTGTACTTTCATATCTGAAATAGCTACTTAGAACCTGAAAGAGTTCTTTTTTTACTAAATGCTAAAACCACTGTATTAAACTTATGAAAGCACACACACAAAATTTCATCTACCCAATCATGTAAAATCCCAGGAAGAAAAATTTTTTAAGAGGATAATGATATACTAAATTATTTCTATTTTCAGGACTAAATATCATTTTGTAAAAAGGCGTTTAATATTTGATTTATTCACCATATGCTTTTCTCACTATAATCTAAAGACTTGGAAAATACTTAAAACCATGCAAACCAACAAATGGGTCAATATCCCATTTGTGGTTTTACATCTAACACTAATATTACAAAATGTTAACATTTTAATATTTTAAATTAATTTGATAATATAATAAGATATTATAAATTTAATTAACAATATTTTTCTCTGAGTCAATGACTATGAAAGATTTAGAAATTTTAGCCTCATCATGGTATTTCTTACTTTAAAAAGGGAATCAAACATTACAGTTTAACTATATTTTGTCCCTGCTGCTTAAAATACTCATTTTTTTTCAGGCACAATGGAAAATTTTTTCCATATTTTTATTATTGCTTATGTAAAAACATAATTCAATGTACTGTGTAATTTCATATTTTCAATTACTTTGACTAACAGTTTCTGCTTTGCCTCTAATTTTTTTTTTCTCATTTCCTGAATATGTTGATTTTTTTTAAGGGAACCAAATTTCAGGGGTTATTTACATAAAGGAGAAAATGGCAGTCCAGTCGTTTAACACATAAATTAACAAATAAATTTGTTTGAATTTAATTTTTCTCTCCTCTCCTCTCCT
>WAAE01002235.1:58265-81691 GCA_013400495.1 Nicator chloris | reverse complement strand
TTCATGCTAATGTGTTTGTTAGAGTATCTGAATACTGTAAGTAGTGAAACAATTACACTTTTTGCTAGAGACACGTTAATGAGCAAGGCAAGACTAAATGGCATTTTGTGGGGACCTGCTGCAGCTGAACCTGTTACAAAGATTTGGACTACTACAGCTGCACTGTGCAGACTCTCTTGTTTTCTTTGTATGCTCTTGTGTTGTTATTTTCAGACTAAACTTTGTGAAAAAATACCACAGCATTTGTCTGTTTGGCAGTGACCCCAGTGCCATTCTCTTGTTTTCACTGTTTCCATAACCTATGTTTGCATAGAGTACTGGCAGAATACAGAATATTGGCAAGATACAGGAGACTGAGAGTAACAAAATAAAAGATCTCTTGCAGTGTAAAACTATGTTTGGTATATTTCCCTGTTGGGAAATTATTTGGGTGAGTGGCTTCATTATTACTGCCTTCTGATTATTTTTTGTAGAGCAAAACAGGAGGAAACTCAGTTATAATGGTTTGTGTCTGTCTTTAGGATAACGTGATTGAATCTAGAAATAGCCATTGTTCCTTCCTGACCTCACCTGTGTATTTTTTTTAGTAACTTTTGTCTTCATCTTTGCAGGATAATCTCAAGCTCGTTTGAAGGCTATTCTGAACGACATCATCTGCCCACTAGTTCAGATCCTGATACTTTAGCAAACAGGGAGGAGAGCTCACCATCTAGCTATCCATTTCAGCTGATTTCTTTATATGATGAAGACATCATTGACTTAAAATGAAGACACTTTTAAAACCTTTCTTCCTTACTTCACATTTTCTTACAACTCTGTAAGCTCTATGGCAATGTCACAAACACTGCTTCTGGTGGTAAAATGTGGCTGGAAGTACTGGTGATAAATCCTTATAGAACCCATGTTCTGGTTAGCACAGCCTGA
Source organism: Nicator chloris (assembly GCA_013400495.1). Classification (NCBI taxonomy): domain Eukaryota; kingdom Metazoa; phylum Chordata; class Aves; order Passeriformes; family Pycnonotidae; genus Nicator; species Nicator chloris. The sequence continues at coordinate 80,767 of WAAE01002235.1, read as the reverse complement.
TTTGGTGATGCTTATATCTTTGACATAGGTATGTTTTCTCAGTTAATGAAGCATTACTTTTTGTGGCATTCTAACAGTAGGTCATCAATGAGAGATTTAGGCTGAAACTGAAGTAAACAAAAAGTATTACTTGTTCTAAGCTTCTTATAATTTGACTTACCTAAATGACATGCAGCAAAGTTAATTGCTGTTATTACTAGGAAGAGGAATTTTATAACATAGATCACTGCTTTTGGTTTTTCAGTCTTTAAAAAACAAAACAAAACAACAACAACAAAAAGGCTTGCAGGTGAGGTCACTACAAACAGTGCAGTCAGTCCCTAAATTGATGCATCTGTGGTATGTTTACTGAAGAATCAGGTGAGATATGAAGATGGTGTTTCCTTTGCTCATTGTTTAGAGAAACTTGAAAACTGTTCTGACATAAGCAATCCCTGAACAGAGAAACTTTCTATAGGAAACACAAACTTTCAGAATATTTATCGAAAATCGGAAATTGAAAAAACCTAAAAAACCCACAAACAAAAAATGCCAGAACAAAAACCCCAGTCCATCTACTGGAAAGCTCTTATTTTAGTGCATCTGCAGATTTTTCCATTACAGGCAGAAGAGCCAACCCCAATCGTCTGACTACAAAAAGATTCTTATGCAGACATCATCATTAGCTGCTGTCTGGACTTGCACCAACAGTATAAGTCATTATTTCAGATAGTTGTATTTTTCTAACTGGATGCAGACTGAAATTTCACTGCTAATGAGCTAGTCTTCTATGATGAAATAGTCATCTTGTCTCTTACTGTGTTAAAGGACAGGGGTTTATATTTAAAGTTTGATTTTTTTTTAATACCTTTCCTCTAGAACACCTTTGCAAGGATTTTGTTTGGTTTTGTTTTTTTCATGAAAGCATTTCTATATATGATGTTTTTAGCTCTATTAGCAAGTGTTTCTTGACCTACATGTAGAAATACTACTGTATCCTTGATTTAATTTTATAATACCACTCGTATGTCATGATTCCACTTTTGTTCAAGCATGGAGGTGCATGCCTTTTGCTGCCATCTGTCTGAATGTAAACCTGGTTTTGCAAAGTGATTTTTTTCTCAGTGTACAATGGCTGAATTGCTTCACTTAAGAAAATATGCAAGGTCTTACCTGATCTTGCTCTCAACTGGGGTGGCTCATCAACAGAAGCAGCAATATATTCAACAGGAATTGTTCTAGGAGCAGAAGGCTATTATTACTTTAGTGGGTTTTGCACTCATAGATGTGTGGGGTGAACCTTAATAAGCATCTAAAAGGAAGTACCAGACTGAAGTCTTTACAAAAACTTATTGTTTTTTGAGAATGTTGTTTCCAGAGATTGTATTACTTTACACTATCCTTATTTATTTCAACAGTTAAGGTTTAAAAAAATCAATCTGAAATGACCATGTGGTACTTATTTTCCAGGAGGTTGTAAACACTTCTGAATCCACTTTTAGGGTCACTGTACTTACATATTTTTAGAAAGGAAAAGAACCAGCTTTTTCCATGAAAAGCTTTCTCAATGTAGTATTTGATTTCTGGTTTGTGGCTGTTTTTGAAGACTGTATCAGTGTGTTGCACAACTGGGGCTTTGGTTAAAATTTTAACTGGAAACTTTGCTTTGCTCTGTTAGGATATCAGATTTTAAATATACTGCAGATGTTCACCTGTGCTATTACAGCATGATTTAAAATTATTAACCATTGTTTGATAGCAGTTCAAGCAATATATGGAGATTTTAAAACTTGTTTTGAAGAACCTGAGCAAAGAAAGACATACTTAGGTATCCTGAAAGACTAGCCTTAGAGATGGAGAACTAGGGACAGCAAGAATGAGAAGAGCTTGACAGAAAGCTTGACTACTGGCTGTGATGGTAGTCAGAATCCATATAGATACAGCATTCGCATTATATCCTAAACATGATTATAGAAGAAAGGGCTATAAAGCAGGAGTTATTTTCTTGAACCAGAAGTGCAGCAGTGGCTGTGAAGTATTACCATGAATTAAGAGACTGTTGGTGGGTAGGAATGTGTGTGTGTGAGAGAGAGAGAGAGAGAAAGAACCTTTGAAGGTCTGCCTGTAATTACAGCATTGATGACATCTAGCAAATGAACAATAAGGAGTACAGATACTGGATTACTGAAGCTAGACAAAACCAGATCATACTGGCTTTGTGGTACATACCTGGAACAGGATGTTGGTATCATTTGAAGAGAGAAGCCTAGCAACTGCATCCTGGCCCATCTCCCACCTGCTTTTATGATATAGCTTGACTTAATGGGTCAGGTACAAGCTGTTAAGCAGGTCACACTACAAACTACCAGACCTTAACAGACCATTACTCATATAGGACAGGAAGGAGCTGAATCCTGGAAAAAAATTAATATCTTCATTCTTAATGTATCCAGTAAGTGCCTTAACAAGGCTTCTACTTCTTGAGTTTTTGATTCTGTACTTAATCAGTGTCATAGAGGGATAATACCTAATGTGGCAAAAGAAGTAGAGAGCGATACAACATTTAGTTTGGGTTATATGACACCTAGGGATGGTAGCTGAGGTTTTAGTGTCATGTATCTGTAGTTTACTACCTACTTACTGTATGAGAGTAGCCCAGGATATAGATAGAAGGCAGAGAACATGGAAATAATATTCCAGTTTTATTTGACACAAGCCACAGGAATCAAATTCTGTGAAGATCTTTATCACATTTATTGTCTCAAAAGAACAAATACCAATGTAATCATGTGAAATTGCTGGTGTAACAGGAGAAACCTCTATTGTACAAGGATGTGGCTTGAGTTTTTAGTAGTCTGATCAGACCACCATGATTTCTGTGTCTCTTCATGTGAGGAGAACTAGCTTCTAGCCATTGTTTCTCTCAAAAGATCATCCTTACCATTCAGACTGCTAACTAAAATCTAGAGACACTTGGTGGTATTGATACATAAGCTCTTGTGCATCATTTATAAAGGGCAAAGTTCTTAAACATCTGTGGAACCTCTCCTTCTTAAGACTGGTATAAGATGACAGGGCTTGTTGGAAGGCTGCTGGGATGGCTGTAATGTCGTTCACTCCAGCGTTGCAGCCATGTTGTTTGCCCTCTGTTTTTCCAGCATGTACATGCATTTACTCTCTAGAACTTAAAAAGTAGTCTTAGGCACAAATTGTAGCCATGTCCACCATAAGCACAACCCTTTCTCCTTTCACACTGGATGTTAAAGCTGCCCCTAGGCTGCATTCTTGATGCTGGCTGATGATCTCATGGTTAGGAGAAAAGATAACCTTTGAATCTACAACTATGGAAGATGAGTGTTGTTCTAATAGGAAAACTGAAAAATGTTGCTACAGATGGATGAAGGGAATTGTTTCTGTGAAGGAAGAATTGAACACTAGCTATCAAGCTAAGTTTAACTGAAGGCCCATTCTGGACTCTTGTCTAAGTTTCTGCAAGAAATACTTTCTGTCCCAGTGTGCTGGATTTGTTGGCAGTGGCAGGGCTCTTAACTCCTGGCTAAATTGTATTGGGCACCACTTCATCCCTGTGCCTTAGTCTGATTAAATTACAGGAATGTCATTTACATTGGTGCAAGCATTAGATTGTACAGGTAATTAATTTAGAATATACATGTGCGTTCTCACCAGCATGGGTAATGATGCATGAAATCACAAAATAGTTCAGGGTGGAAGGGACCACTGTCTTACCATCTAGTCTGGTACACACACCCATGCACCACCATTCAAAAATCTGTTCAAAATGGATATGCAACATTTTGAGCTAGTCGTCATCTTTGTCCTGCATTGCAATTACAGTATGCATATAAACCGTCACCACAACTTTGAAGTGTGACTAGGACTCAAGAACCCCCAGACATGAGCTAAGTTAATTCTTTCACACGCACACACATACATATGGAGCCCTTAAGGCTGAGACTTTGATGAGCTCTTCCTAAGGTCCCTAAAGCCCAGTTTGGGCTTTAGAAACCAGTACAGACTAAGAGTAATTTTTGGCCAGTTCCTTATTCTAGTGGCACTGCAGTACACGTACATATTTTATGTGTTTGAAAGTAACAAAACACTTCCTTCTAGTAAGAAACAAAGAGCCACATGCAATTTGAAAGGGCTATGGCTATTCATGGTAGCAAGAGAACTGTTTTCTAGGTTCAGTGAACGCATGCATACATTCAGTTTCCTGGTTTGCAAAGAAGTAAGGCCTGTACTAGTTACAGCCCTTTACTGGTTTGGGGGTGTGGCAGGGATTTTTGTTTGTTTTGGTTGGTGTGGTTTTTTGAGGCTGGGGGGGTGGGGGTTTTGTTTTGGGTTTTTTTTTGTTGGTTTGTGGTTGTTTTTCAGTGCATAACATACACGCAAGTATGCAGCTGGAATGAACAGCAGGTTTGTTCTCTGCCTTCATGTGGTTATTTCTATAAATGTGCAAGTATTTGTCATTGATAGATTCAAATTCATTTTTTTTAGTACTGTGACAGTCAACTGAATAAATATTTAAACAGTACTTAAGAGGGCAGGGAATGGATAACATTACTGCCTAACTAGTTACATATGGTTAAGGTTGCTACTCCTGACATGTATTTTCTGCTGTTCTATGTATATTTGACTAAGAACGGCTAGCTCAATCATGTTTTCCTAAAGATCTGGGTCTATAACTCGTGCTTGCAGATGCAGTGGCTTTTCCAGAGCTGTTGGCTCAGTCTGCATTTGAAATATATAACCCTTTTCATTTGGATTTGGTTTTCTATATATATACGTATATAGCTTTGTAATTTCTACCATAAATTTTCAGGGATTAAAAATCCTGAGTTTTATATATATAGGAATTTAAAGTAATGGGATCATAAAAGGCAGGGGAAGGAAAAATCCCATCAGCAAGTGATAAGGTATTTCAGAATAATTTCTGTTCCCTTCTGTGTATGAAAATAAGTATCACACTATTTTAATTTTTTAAAAATTGATGTCATGGTTCATATGCACAGTGCTTGCTTATTCTGTTAAAGCACTGTTTTCTCAGATGGGCTTAATCTGTTTTTGTGAAGGACTAAATTATACCCTGGGAACCTAATATTAACAATATGGAAAGGCTCAAGAGATTATGCAGCAAACGTCTGTATTTGCATGCAGGTTAGAAAGTATTTTTAGTGTTATTAGTTGAGCACAGCAACTTCACCAGCCTGTATACTGCTTAGCTGCTTCACTTTGTTGCTGACCTGTAACTGACCGACTCCTGTTTGCTACTGGAAATTGTGGTACTAGCAACTGACTTGAAGAGAAAATGGAGATAATTTGCTGCATATTTATTTATAGCTCTATGAGGTATTTATCTGGTTGAATGGCAAATGTTATGTAAACGTTTGTGCAGAGTGTTATCAATCTGGAATGCCAGTTTAATTGTCTTTGAATGGTAGCAGACTGCTTTGTAATTTAATAATGGCATATTGTTAAGACTGTTGCTACATTTGTGGTCAAAGACTCTTTACCACTGGTCTTAAATGCTGATGTATTACCATTGTTTTTAATGTCATATGACAGCATGTATGGTTTGTATTTTAGATATGACATCCAAGTAGGAACAGTCCTATCACATCTGAAACTGTTTTAATAGCTATTTATCACCTTTGTGAAGAGGAAACTTGATTTATTCCTTCATCTGTAATAAACTATAAATTTGACCCCACCTGTTTCTTTCACACACACAGGACTAATGACTTTCAAATTTGGAAAGTAAAAAGACAAGAAATCAAAAAGACAGGATGTAGCACAGAGCACTGCTTTTTCCATTGGCGTTTTCTGAAGCGCTCTATTATACCTATGAGATTGCTGGTTGTGTCTTAAGCATTACCCATCTTTCACAAAAGCCATAATCTAGCACTGGTTTATGTTTCCAGGCATCTTTTAGACTTTTGGAGATGTGCTTCAGTTGGAGATCTTTACTCTTTAAACTAACACTACAGAATAGTTTTTCTCCGTTTCTGGCTAAGTGTATATTCTTACTGTCTCCCAGACCTTGCAATTCCTTTTGAAAAAGCAATCATCTTTCCTGAAGCATCAAAGACATTCTCGTAAGAGCTACAACCCTTCTCGTGATTTAAATGCATTCCTAGCCACCTGAAAATAGGAAAAAAACCTTAAATCCATGAATTTAAATCCATCAAGAATTCATCTCTGTTTGGGATTAAGACTTAATTCTGTGGTCAGGTATCCAAGAAATAACAGCCACACAAACGTCAAGTACTGCAGTCTGAAACTAACATTACCCAGGCTGCATCGTGCCCTTCTTCACTGTAGCATGTAAGGAAAAGGTAGAGTGGAGCAAGGAATTTTATTCGTTTGTTTATAAAATTAATTGTATTTTACATCTTAGAAAAAAAGATTCTGGCCCCAATACAATAGTCTCACATGACCATTACAGTCAGTACACCAGGTTAAAAGAACACAAGAACTGAAGAAATAAGAGCAATTCATGATGCTTACTATAAAATCCTGAAATTCTTTGGGTTCCTAAGAAGACCATAGCCCAGTTCGTTAACACACAAGCAGCATTTGATATGCCTCTCGCTTTAAGGAGGAAGATTTCAGATATCAGCAACCATGGATCTGGACCCCAGGCAAAGGCAAAAGCTGCAATTACAAAGTGAAGAGAATAAATACAAGTTAAGTAGGAAAAAGTAAATTATATCCAAATTAATCAAGTAAGGGGTTAGAGTTAGGCAGTTCTCACGTTAGATTTGTGCATGGTTCCACCAACACCGTACCTCTGCCAGAACGAGAGACAATACGTGATTTAAAGTCAGTATGATAAGCGCTAGTGCATTTTTCATCATAATAATTACAGGAATATTCTTAACTAACAGAGCTTGCCAAAACCTCGAATACGAGTCGGAAGCGGCGTAACCCAGCAGGCAGCGAGATTCCTCAGCAGCCATGTTTCACCTTTGGGGAAGCCTCGAGGCCCCCGTCCCCCGCCGCCCCTCCGCGGGCCGCGGCTCCGAGCAACGCCGGGCAGCAGGAGCGCGGCGGCGGGGACTGATGACGTTGGGATGCGCCGGAAGCCGCCTGATCGTGAGAGCGGCGGGTCCGGGAGCGCCTTCTGTCCGGTACCGGCGGTTCGCCCGGTGCGGGCTCGGCCCAGCCCTCCCCTCCCTTCAGCGCCGGGCGGTCGTGAGGCCCTGGTCTCGTCTTGAGGGTGACCCTTCTGTCGTGGGTGCCCGCAGATTGTGGCGCGGGCTGCGGACGTCCGCAGAGCTGGTCCTGCCGTGGGAGCGATGGCCGCACGGAAGCACCCTGCCGTGCTGGGCTCCGGCAGTCCGCGCAGGCCGTGGCGACTGCACGCCGACGGACGCCCCGCGCCGGGCTGCTACCTGAGGTGAGCGACGCGGAGCTACCGGCAGCAGCGGCGCTGAGTGCAGTCTTCGTCGTGCTTTTTGCGTGTATCTTGGGAGCGGGCGGGGGGAGTGGATGGGGCTGGCTGCATAACACCTGGAAAAGAGGCTCGACCACCGGTTTCAGCGGCCTCACAGCAGCCCTTGATTTCAGTATAAGCTTCGTGTATTGAATACAACAAACGCCTTGGGGCTTGCGGAGTTTTTATTCGTAGCAGGCCTATTAGAATTTTTTACTTGTTTTAAAGAGAATACATGCCTGTTTGAACAGCAGCTATATTCACTGCCATATGTGCTGAGGAAAGCTGGTAAGTGCTGTCTGCAGTAAAAGTTCCTGTAATGAACTTGTGACTTAATAGGAGCAGCTGCTTCTGTGCATTTGACATCCAGAACCTTCTTGTGTGTTTTACCAACCATTGCATGCCATGTGTAGCCTTTTATAGTCACGACTGTACTTTTCTGTACTTCTATGCCGTGTTAAGAGGTGTACTCTAAGATCTTACTCTGTGATGGTAAAATGTCTGTATAGAAATAAACATACTATTGAGTCCCATGCAGATACCTCAGTTCTTTGAGTTTGGGAGTGCTGTGAAATTCAGACAGTTGTCTAATGAATTATACCTTCCAGAGAAAATAAACAAATATTATTTTTAAGTGTTTACCTGATATTTATCTTGTTAATCAATGGTCCCAGGTCACTGAAGGAACTTGAGATGTCACAGGATAGTATAAGTGCATACAGGATGTAGTCCAAGAGGTGGTATTCAATTGCACAGTTAAGTCTCAGGGGAAACAGACTGAGAAAATAGGGGGAAAATCTCCAACAAAACAACATAGCAACAAATAAACAAAACCCCAAACCCTCTCAAACAAACACCTAAACAAAAACAAACAACCAACAGGATTTTTTTTAATGCATTTAGGTCAAAGTGGTGCAGACATGTCAAAACTGATGGTAGACTAGCACAAGCTCAGGTCTTCACGTGGACCAAATAGAAAGATGACTACCGTATCCTCCAACACAGTTTGTCAGACATCTCTTTATATGTTTTTTTAAAACTGACTAGTTACCTACTTCATATTTAAAATAGTTCAGGACAAAGATATGAGTAAATTATGTTAGTTACTAGCTTATCACTCTGCTTATGTGCTTTGTTTTTTTCCTTTTATCAGAATAATCCATGAGTAAACGCTAAGACAATGTTTATTTGCCATAATAGGTTTAAAACTTAAACTAACCCCTACTTTATTGGACTCAGAATTTGAAAGTGTTAATCTAAACCAAGAAATATGTTAACATTCATAATGAATGCTAACGTTCACTAGCTACATGCAATTTACTTGTAAGTCTGCTGTGGGACAAATGATAGTTCAGGGTGCAAATGCTTAGTCCTAACCTAAAGAATATTTTAAAATGCATTTGGTCACTTCAATCTATGTGTTAATATGCCATTTGGAATACTTACGTACTAGTAATAAAGATATGACTTGTACCTTATTTTCTGAACGGAACTAATACAGTATTTTGATGTGTCACAGGTAAATTTTTCCATAACCTTATGGAGAAAAAGGACTTTGAAGCATGGCTTGATAACATTTCTATTGCATTTCTTTCTCTGACGGACTTGCAGAAAAATGAAACTCTGGATCACCTGATTAGCTTGAGTGGAGCAGTCCAGCTCAGGCACCTCTCCAATAATCTAGAGATTCTCCTCAAGAGGGACTTCCTCAAACTTCTTCCATTGGAACTTAGTTTTTATCTGTTAAAATGGCTCGATCCGCAGACCTTACTCACATGTTGCCTCGTCTCTAAGCAGTGGAACAAGGTTATAAGTGCCTGTACAGAGGTGTGGCAGACTGCATGTAAGAATTTGGGTTGGCAGATAGATGACTCTGTTCAGGATCCTCTACATTGGAAGAAGGTTTACCTAAAAGCTATTTTAAGGATGAAGCAACTGAAGGACCACGAAGCCTTTGAGACATCCTCTTTAATTGGACACAGTGCCAGAGTATATGCACTTTACTATAAAGATGGACTTCTGTGTACAGGTAGGAAGGACAACTTGCGAGTTTTAAAATTCTTTGTTTTCTCTTCCCCCTCATAAGATTAATGACAATTTGCTTCTCTTTTACCAGACAAATTATTTACATAGTGCAAATACAGATGATGATTCAAAATTACTTATTTTTTCAATTTCTGAAATACCTGGTGTACTAATAAACTCATTAGTCACTTTAATAAGCACACAAGGTGACCAATGTCTTTGTTTGATAAAGAAATAGTAACAGCAGGTGTCATTGTCCCTGCCCACGGCAGGGTGATTGAAACTAAATTATTTTTAAGGGCCCTTCCAATCCAGATTGCTCCAATTTTGATCATGCTGTTACTATAAGTAAGCCCATTTGAGAAGTACAGATATATTAGCTGTCCTCGTATATGACAGCTTGCAATGAAAAGGACTTGGGGCAGTGAGACAGCTTCAGTCTCCCAAAGTGTGGAAGAAAAAGTCATATCTTCTTCCTTGAAACAAGGCTGTAAGCACTTTGAAGTCTTAACATAAGTGCTTTATGAAGTGCTGTAAAACTAGACTTAACCTTGCTACTAGTCTGACTTGCACATAATTTCAGCTTCCTCCCTGAAGAGTATAGACTTTAAGATTTCAGTTTGAACTAAAGTTATAGACAGAACGTATAGGAAGCCTTTAGTATGAAAGAATAATAACAGAATTACAATGAACTGCTGTCAGAGCATATTCCAAGGATTTTCCAATCATTTGGAATGACAGTGTTATACACTAAGTTGGGAATATTGACTACAGTTGCTCATTTGTTGGTACATTAGTATGCTTACTAGAAGCCAACAACTAGATTCTAGCCAGTCTTTCACTTACCTACTCAGAAAAAATACTTTTTCTGTGTATAACTGTGAATGTTATACACAGAAAACAGCATTGCCAAAACTTTGACAACTTTTGTACTGAAACCCCCTGGAGGAGAAACTGGTATAAGGAGTTCAGGGTTTTATTTTGCTCTCCAGAGGTAGCAGTTTAAAAAAGAAGAGCTTCAGGTAGAGAAAAGAAAGTGGCAGGATGTGGAGCCTGGTATTCATCTGTATTTCAAGATTTGGTGGACCCCTTTCCTTGCTGAAAGAAACGAAAGCTTGCAGTATAGTCAGTGGTTCTGCAAACCTGAGAGTGATCTGTCTTGTGAAACTTCCATCCATCTGTTTCAGTAGACACTGTCAGTCAGAGGTAGTGCCAGAGTCTACCAATCTTCCAATTATGCTGTTCTTTTATATTCTAGGATCAGATGACTTGTCTGCAAAACTGTGGGATGTAAGCACAGGTCAGTGCATATATGGTATCCAGACACACACTTGTGCTGCAGTGAAGTTTGATGAACAAAAGCTTGTAACAGGATCTTTCGATAACACAGTAGCCTGTTGGGAATGGAGCTCTGGGGCAAAGACACAACATTTTAGAGGACATTCTGGTGCAGGTATGTTGAAATTTTAAAATTGTAATTTCACCAGGGAAGTAACGTACATCATCATCAAACAAAATATAATTTAAGTTAGCTTTGTGCACACTAGCTTTTTCATCTTGTTCAGCCTCTGTTCTCTGTCACCTGAGTCACCTCAGTTCCTCTCAGCAGCGGAAGTGACCAGAACAGATATACCCTCCTCCTTGAATATGCCAAAGCTTAGCCATGCAGTGTTTTGCAATTGCATAGAAGTAACAATAAATGCCATGGTTATTCAGTAGCTTCAAGTCTCAGAGAGGTGCAAGTTTTAGGTAGCAGGGCGTACATGGCCATGGCCATTCTTTCTATTCCCAGACTGGACATAAGCTTAAAGCAAAGAGCAAAACAGGACCTGAGAGTACGTATTTGCATTGCCCGCATAATTAAATTCTTTGTCGTGTACTTAGAAATATCCTCAGCTCAGCTGTAGTTTTTTTTCTCTTGTATTTATAAAATATACTAATCCTGTGGAATTGTCTTACTAAAACTCTGGAAATAGGAACTAGTGTAAGTTAAACTTTGCCATAATCTGGCCTTAAAGGAACCACTGATATACATGCTCATAATTTGGGCAAAAAACCCCAGTAATTTTGCAATGTAAACTTAGGCACCCAGAGCAACAATTCATGTGTACAGTTCAAGAACAACTAAAAATGTAGTAGCATATGAATTTAGAAGCTGCAGAATTCATATAGAGGCTACTAGTGTCTCACAGAAAAATGCATGTATAGAGACTGGTATTCCTTATTTAGTTCCATCTTTGCTTGAAGTTTTTAGTGTGGATTACAATGATGAACTTGATATTCTGGTCAGTGGTTCTGCAGACTTCACTGTGAAAGTATGGGCCTTATCAACAGGAACGTGCCTGAATACCCTTACTGGACACACAGAATGGGTCACTAAGGTGGGAATATTGCTTTATGATTAATCTCACACACTTACTTGCACTAAATTTGTAACATGATCTAAATTTTTATTTCCTAATCCTAATCCTACAGCTAGCTTTAGAATCTGAAGAACAGGTGGAAATACTACAAAATAACATTTCAACAGAAAAAAATATTTAAGCTGTAGTTAAATCTTTCAGACCATTGAAGATATTTCAATTCCAAAGCAGCTGGGCTAATATTAGGAAGCAGTGTTTTGATTCAAGTACTGAATAAAAACAGGTTCTGAAAGTTATGTAAAAAATCCAGTGATCTTGGTAACAAAAATCTGAGCATGAAACAATATTTTTCTTCTGGTTATTTTAGAACTGGAAAGGGGGGGGGGTGTGACTGTACACGTGAAGTATGTATGTTTGCTTATTAATACAGTAAGTTGTCACTAGTAGGAACAAGAGGAGTGTAAACTGCAGTTTTCCTTCAGTTGTTAAAAGTATTTGTACTGCCTTTATACATGGGTACACTATGCAGGTGGTAAGAGAAGTGAAAAATGCAAGTGAAAATTTATTTATTTAACAGCATCAACATAAATCATTACCTTCCTTCAATTACAGGTCGTTTTGCAGAAGTGCAAAGTCAAATCTCTTATGCATAGTCCTGGGGATTATATTCTCCTAAGTGCAGATAAGTATGAGATCAAGGTATGTACCATATATCATGCATATATTATTTTGGTACATTGGGAAATAAAAAAGCCTGAGTGCTTTGCTGAAGTTTACAAATAATAGAAGGCTTTAGTTTTTCCCCATGTTTCCCGCTTTAGAGGCTGCATACAGAACATGGAACTCTTTGGAAGCTAATTTTTCAATGCTCACTTTAGCACTTAGTTTTAAATGATAGCTGTACAAGAATGGTAATGCCGAGTATCAGTGCTTTCAGGTCATGCTTATTGTGCTAACTTGACAGTGAAGCAGGTAACTGCAAATACTGTTACTGTTGGGGACTTTGGGGTTGGAGAGTGCTGTACGTTTGTGGCTATAGAAGTGCTTCATAACTGAACTTATATTTCTGTCCCAGTTGGATGGTTGATTTTTTTTTTCTTTTCTTTCTTTTTTTTCCCGTTCTTTAAAGTACCTATTTTCACTGGGATTTTCTAGGCTAGAAACAACATGTGCTGCACCAATACTGTTAAGACAAAGTCACTTGAAGAATTGATGTTCCTACTTGAAAGAGATAACTATTTCTGAAAAATCTCATGCACACATTTACCTGATGCTTAAAAAGAGACTGTGAGGCTTGCTCTATTTATGTAACAGTTTATAATGTGAATTTTTTATAAATTATAATGTGAATTTTTAATGGTCTTAAACTGAACTGTGTTTTAACTGTAGATTTGGCCTATTGGAAGGGAAATAAACTGCAAATGCTTAAGAACACTGTCTGTTTCTGAAGACCGAAGCATCTCCCTACAGCCCAGACTGCACTTTGATGGTAAATACATAGTGTGCAGTTCAGCACTAGGATTATACCAGTGGGACTTTGCCAGCTATGATATTCTCAGGTAAACCATTCAGTTTAGGATTCAGTCTTCATTAAATAAATAAGAAGTAGATCATACTAGTTTTAATAACTTACTTTATATGTGGACTAAAATAATTTTGATAAAAATTCTATAGACATCCTGATTTACACATATTGAACAGTTTAATTCTGATTTTGTCATCTGATAATATGAATGGATTCATTGGTGTTTTGGTTTCTGGCCACATGCTAGTTCTCTTCCATATTTTCATTCCGTAAGCTGAAGTGTTTCAATATAGACTTACACCAAGCTACAGTGCTGCAGTTGTGAATGTGAAAATGCAGTGACCCAGAGCTAATGTTACCATGGAGACTGCTATACAGAGAACCAAGCAGGCATTTCTGGGGATCCTTTGATGGGACAAGAAATTTTTAAAAAGATTCTTTTTCCTTATAGCACTACTGATCTATCACTCCTGCTAATGCTGTGGAATGATAGTGAAATCTATCAGACTGCAATAAGGGACCAAACATGATGGCATTCCATTTCCACAAAAAGAATCAGGCTGTATGAGTTGGAAATGGTGGCATTAAAGACAGTAACTTTCTAAAGAAAAAAATGCATTATAGAACTGCTAGCAGACTCTTTGATGCAAATAGCCTGAATATTTATGGATATTTGAAAGATCTCCAGAAGTGCTTCTTATCAGTAAGAATAACTGAGTAATATCACGTCTAAGTTTACTCTCCTCTCTTTTAAAACAGAAAGATGGTCTCTTACTGCTGAGAGCAGATTTTCATCCCCACACATTTTTGTGCCTCAGTTCTTTGCTTTTTGTAATGCTATGATCAAATGTGCAGGCAGTTGTGGAAGATTCAACTCTTCAGTTTCTGTTCCAAGTTTTGTTTTATTAAGGGAAGACCTCATAAAGGTGTTGGGGAACTAAAAAATACTTTTATTTCTCCCCATGCTTAATTTAACATAAACCACCAGTAAAACAGCATTCTAAGGACCAGTCTTGGATGATTTATCTAACCTGCTTATCACAAGAAGGCATGTCTATGTTTTACTTCTGCCTTTTAGAAGAGTGATCAAAAGAATAATAACAGCTTTACCTCCTTGTTTTAAAGATATTGAAGCATGAAATCCATATGAAAATTTACTGTAAAACACAAGTACATTTCCTCTTTTGTTTGTATGTGGAAATGGCTCTTTTTTTTCTTGTGCTCTGCAGAATAATCCCTTTCAAACCTAAGCCTTTACTTATGTTCACATAGGTCTGTCCTGGATCCACAAAATCAGAACTGAAACCACAGGCCTGATTGTAGCTAAGCATTCAGTTGCTTAATTTGAAAGATTTGCATCCTGTTCTTTCTAAATTATTTCAGAATGATGAGTTTAGACACATTTTCTGTAGACACACAGGATTTGGTTTAGTAATTCAAGCTCATGACTACATTGTAAGGGAGATTCTAACACTGTTTTCTTGTCTTCTAGGGTTATCAAACCTCCAGAGTTCTCAAATGTGTCCCTGCTGGGCTTTGGAGAGATATTTGCTCTACTGTTTGACAACAGATACCTGTATATAATGGACTTGAGGACAGAAAAACTGATAAGCCGCTGGCCTTTACCAGAATATAGAAAGTCAAAGAGAGGTTCAAGCTTTTTGGCTGGTGAAATGTCTTGGTTAAATGGACTAAATGGCCAAAATGATACAGGCTTGGTTTTTGCCACCAGTATGCCAGACCATAGTATCCATTTGGTGTTATGGAAAGAACATGGCTGAAAAGCTCACACATATAGAATCCTGAGGAATATATGGGCTATCAACAGTGTGTCCATAAAATGAGACTTTGCATGAACCAAAGTTGCACACCCAATGGTATCATCATGCAATGCACAATCATTTACTTTTATTTGGGCATTTGGGAATGGGTTGTTTTGGACATAATGCAATGCAGCATGCTAGCAGTATTCACCACAAATTTTTGTCTATATTCATGTTTAAATATACCTATATGGGCTTTGAAGTATAGCTTGTAATGTTTAAACTATTCAAATCTGCTATCAAGTCTGAAATCAAGTTGTGCTTGACCTGACTTCTGACCTTTTTTTTTATTGTTGAAACAGAAGGTGAAGCTACTATTTTAGAACCATAAGTTTTTGTACATGTAACAGCAAATACTGGTTACAGTGCATGGCTGCTTAACAAAAATGAGAAAATAGCAAACCCTTTCTCTCTCCAGAATCTCTCTCTTCTAAATGTTTTTCCATATGATAGGTTTAAAGACTTAGCCTTTGAAACAGAAGAATCAAATGAGTCCTTTAACTAGGATCAGATGCTGTAAGTTCAGGAACATGTGAGTAGGATCTCTCCTCAGCAAGAATGCTGCATCTTTTCATCTATCTGATAGGGCTTGCAATTGTGACTGGCCTTGGAGAACCTCTGACATATGCATCATCCTTGCTCATAGTTACTCAGAATGGCTTAATTGGTATTTTATAGTCCTTATTTCCTAGAGTTTGTGTTAAAACATAATTTAGTTCACATGAAGGGGAAAGTGGTCTTCAGTCTCCACAGCAAGTCACTTTCTTACATTAAATTATGTCTACCAGCTATTTACTTTCTCCAAAAGTTGCAGTTAATATAATGTTGCTCCATCTAGAGTTGGAAAACAAGGGCAAATTACAGAATGCCACTATCTCTGGGGGGAGAAAAAATCCAGAGTCCAAAGAAAAGCACAAGAGTAGAAAAAAGTCTTATTGATCATCATAGGAGATCTGATGTACACAAGTTAATTGTTGAGTAGCAAATACTTGTCCATGTACTTTTGTGCTATTTGACATGTACTTAAAAGCTGTATCTACAACATCACATGCTTTAGAATGCTTTTGCTTGACCTTCCTTCCTTTTCCTTCCTGCCTTCCTCTCACCTTAATGTCATTTTTTTACACAACTTGAAAACATGAATTTTCATGAAGATTGGCTCATGCCCTTGAAAAGCCAAAACTGTCTAGCATTACTAGTGTGATTTTTTCTTCCCACTATTCAAGGAGACCTGATTTCATACTTTATACTCAGTGAAAGCCATGATTCCCAAATGTATGTGATATGAATTACACCAATGAAGGGGAGTTTTCATATGTAAGAATCAGGATTTGAGTGGTGCCATAAGAGTTGCATAAAGTCACAGTGGAGCAGTCTCTTCAATATAAGGCCAGACTCTTAAGCACTCAGTTTTTCCACCTTTACTCACACCAATTTACTTAGAAAAATGTTGTCTGTCCTCAAGGATTTTATCAACTGGAAGCCAAATTCAAAACTCTTAATTCAAACTGCACTATGTGGGGCATAAATGATGAGCTCACAAAAGTGAGCTTTTGTTGTCTCACTCTAAAGTGAAGAAAGCTTCCATGAAAAAGAGTTTTCAATACCTTCTCTTGAAACCCAGTTCTCATCATCCTTAATGTGGGAGTAACATAACAGTATCGTTATGATGTGTGCAATAACTTAGTTTCTTCTGAAGGAGCCACCTGTACAGCACTGCATTAATGCTGAAAGATTAAATAGAGGCATGCCAGAAATGTCCTTGTTTCCAAATCAGCAAAACAGGAAAACTTGGTTAACTACTTTTATTAGTGACCTTGATCGTGCGGAGTCCACAGAGAGGTGGAGCACAAGATGGCTGAGAAACTGAGACCCAAGCTGAGCCTTCCAGAAAGAATTGTGGGGAAAGGGAAGGTGGTGGGCATGGGATGGGGAGGCACTGCTACTCTCTCCAGCTAACTAGTAAGCTATAAAGAAAATGTCAAGACTCATTCCGGCATCACGCAGCAAGACAGTGGTCAATGGTTCTTGCAACAAGAGAAATTCTCCGGTGAGGTTAGTTTAAGACTGAAACAGGTTGCCCAGCCTTCCTAGATAAAGTCCTGAGCACACCATGCTATAAGCAGGGAGTTGGACTTTCAGATGCCCCTTCTAAACAACAAGTCTGAAATTCTAAATGGACCTGTTGCCACACAAGATTGTATGACTGACAGCAGCAGGCATCTCAGATACTAATATAGCTGCCAGTTTGTTGATACAGACTGGGAGACAGTGCAGTCACTGTGAAGCAAAGTAAAAGCTCCCTTTGGACATCTGCTAATGATACTAATCCACTAATGACAGAGCTCTTAAAGGGTACAGGTATGTGCCACTACCAAGTAGACAGCATGACACTAATGTAGACATTTTAGAAAGCATACTTGCTCTCACACCCACTTCTCTCTATCAGACACCAAAGTGTCAGGCTATCGCTGCCTTCAGATGTGTCTTCAGTGGAAAGGTTCTAATGTATTGCCACAACATATGCAATGCATGTAGTTCTGGGAGCTTATCAAACTGAAACTGAAACAGAAGTGAGCAAATGGTTTTTATGATTGCTTTGGTTTCCATTTGACCCTTCAGCAAAAGTCACTACTTAGCATTATTTCCAGATAGAGGTTGGAAGAAATGCAGCTTCTGTACCCTTACACCTACCAAGGAAGCAATATAATCCAACTTACCCACCACATAAAGGACTAAAATCCAACTTGTGTCTAAATTTCATGAAACATTTTCCTACAAGGCTTCAAGGTGCCAGAAAAAAACCCCAACAAACTATTACATTTCATAAAAGTTGTTTGGCATCTATTTTTTCCTCCTCAAAATAGGTTCTTTTCAGTTCACAAAAGTATCTTTTTCTTTAAGATCAATCTGTACCCCTTGCCTCTACTAAAGCTTTCCAGCACAATTCAGCACTTACCACTTTAGTAATTCAGAACAGGTGCAATTGCTCTTCTCAAACTTGCATGTCTCCAAAGTCCAGTTGAACAAGACATTTTTTATCAGCAAAAGTCCAATGGCTGTGTTTAGGGTTACAATCCATCACATCTTTAACATACACTATTACCAAGAATGTAAGGGGTAATTTTTTTACAACTGAACAGAAGATTGTGCTCAATTGCTTGTCTACCTTTTACTCAAATTGATGCATACAAATTTGGTACCCAGTGATATACGAACTGCAAGAATTAAGCAATGCTACCTTTAATACTAATGACTGTATTTGTACTTTTTGTACATAGGTCGGAAACAGTTTTGCATTATTTGAATCAGTTGACAAATACTGATTTTTATTATTTTTTTAACTGAAAACAAATTGTACATTTCCCAGAAGAAATATTGTAATCTGCATTGATCCTTGATGTTGCTAAATGATTCATGGCTTTGCTATAGATTCCCTAAATAATTGTGGCAAAATGTAAACTCCATGTGGAAATCAAGTTAATGTGATCTTTAAATTATATCCTCTGTCTTCCCACAATATGGGTAGCACTCCACTTTCACTCCTTATAACCAAGGTTTCACTTTTGAGCTCGCAGCATGGTTTGAGATAGCACCTTGTTAACATTCATGATTAATGAGGAGTTATATCTCCACAGTGTTGTATCTCTGATGAGAGATTCTCTGGGAAGGTCTCTTTGAAGGGCCTTCCGACAGTGATAAATGAGGGCAACATCAGTGGGAACATTCACACTCTTCCCATAAGCACGTAGGACAGAATGGACTGAAGTCTGAATCACCTTTCGTGGATCAACTATCATTTTCCTGGGATTGATTACATCTTTCCTGTCAGGCTCTCTGTATACATGCTGTAATATGTTAACACCTGGCACAGTATTCCAAGAAGAAATGTTGAACATGCGAGAAGATACCGTTTCTGGGAAGATATGGTTCTCAAAGAGGAAAACACTAGTGCCTGGGTTTTGTTCCTGAAGACTGTTCATCATTGTTGTCCAGTTTGGGTGTTTAAGGGGAAGAATTATTTCATCAGCATCATTAAGGACCACAAACTTGCTCCTTTCCATGTTACGGTATATACAGTCATTTAGAGCTGTGATTTGTCCATAGTAGCCAATGTGTGTTCCATCTTGCATGAAGTGCCATTTAGAAGAAACCTTGAGGTGTGAGTTTATTGGCCAGGGAATTATCTCAACAGTTCCTTCTTCTATATAAAACTTTAAGACTTTCTCCATCAGATGACTGCAGTTGTTCTTGTAGATCACCACTTTCTGTACTCCAAGAATCTTGTACATTTCCATACTCTGTATAAACTGCAAGACGTTGTTGTAGTTTCCAAACATGGTAGAAATGCACACGGTGAAGTCAACAGAAAAAGTCTCAGCCTTGCGGTTTTTAATTTCAAACCTTGGCAGCTGGTCAATATTTCCATGTGGAGACTGATGAACTGATACATGTGTTGGATCACAGTTTTTAGGTTCCAAACAAACTATATCTGCTGCACCATAAGGGAATCCAAATCTATCTGAGTGAACATCAATTTTTGCTTTTGATACATATGTCTTTCCATTGGGCTGACAGCAGAACCAGCAGTACAGTTGTTTTACATCTTCATAGTGAACAATACCAATCAGACGAGTGACTTTGCTTTCTCTGTCATCAAAGTATGGGGATATAATAAAAGTTTTGTTACCTTTTAATGCTGTTATTGTGCTATTGGCAATTTTCCCTCTACATCTTCTACCTTCTTGAATTACTTTCGGCTGATGAGAAAGCCTCTGTAACCTCAGATAAGAAACTGCGAGCATTGAAGTTACAGTAATAATGCACACAGCAGCAGCAAAATAAGATTTTTTCCCAGCACACAACATTTTGTACGTATCTAAATATGCATGCAAATTTCTTTGTCCTTGTACTTTATGCTGCCGCATCTGCAGAAAAGAAAAGACATAGTATGAGATAATACTGACCCATGATCACTGCTCAAGAATTTTACAAACAAGATGGGGGTAAATCTCTGTCATGGTGCACTGACTTACTGAGAGACCCAGCTACTGTGCTTTTGTGAAAAACCAGTCACAGAACACACCTTTAATGATATGTATGATACTGTATGTGACACTCTGAATGCCTCTATTTGTCAGATGTGTGAAGCAGTTTCTGTACATGGAGGATTCTGTAGAAGAATATAACAGAGGTCTATATACAGCAATACAAGGAGGTGGGTTTTTTTTCAATAATCCATATTTTAGAATATCCAATTTAATAACTAGGCAGTAATTCTTAAAGCAAAGCAAAACTTTTCTTTTTTTTCCACCTACACAGTGTGTATGTAAATTATGTTTAAAAAAACCAAACTCAACCAGACTTCTCAGACAAGCTAGAGGCAGATAAATGTATCTAGAATTAATCAAGTTCATAATAAACATGCTAATTAGGGATTATGTACCATGGTCCAGATATAACCACTAATTTATGAATTCCCTAACTTGCAGATCACCACAGATGAGACCATACACACAGAGGAAAGTCAATTCATACAATCCAGCAGAAGGCAGGTGAAATCTATGCAGGTATAAAACTCAGTCTCAGCCACTCTGCCCTACGTAGCCCTGTACAAGGCAGGAGTTGCAGGAAAGGTCATCTCATGTTAATGCTTAATAGAGATCTGGGCCTCCTCACACTGCATTAATGCTGGTTCAGCTCCCGGCAGGACTTGGGGGTTAGGGCTTCAAACTCTTGCTGCTGTAGGAACAGGTAGGCAGTCCTGATGACTCAGTCTTCAGCAGCACTTGTGCTAGCAAGTGTTAATGCCTGAGTGGCTGTTTATGGCAGTTGCAAGCACTAATTTCTGCAAGTGGAGCCTAGATGAAAGTTTTCTCTACAAATTCATCTTTAGGTATTCAGATATGATCCATAAACAGAAAAGTACAGCAAGTCTTCTCAAAGGCCTGCTTGTACCACAGAGATTCTTGGGAAAAAAGTGTCCCAGATTAATCAAATACACGTCAGATCAGAAAACTGGATAGGTAGAAGAGAGTTTCCCCAAATGCCAACAGGAAGTGTGGAGTAAAATGACGAGATGGAGTGAACTGATGCTATTGCACAAGACAAGGAAAATGTTTCTGGCAGGAGAAAAATAATTGCCTGTGCCTTCAGAATAATGTACAATATTTTCACAATTGCTCTTTCAGGAAAAAGTGAACTAGGAGAACCACAGTCACAACACACCCCTGAAAATGTCCCATATGCCAAGGCTGATGTGATTTATAGCAGTCTTTGCTAGCTACCAAGAAATTGCTTTTTGGACGAGAATAGTCATAGGGCACCAAAAAATCTCCCTATATCACACTAGGCACAAAGCAGAAAAGGAGCAGCAGAAAGCACTGACTCTTCTATCTCTGAAATGGAGAGTCCTCCCCATAGGTCCTTCAAATTGAGAGCAGAACTGCAAATGCATAGTAAGAGTCTGCTATTGCCATATGACTTCCAGCTGGAGATTTGTGACTGAAAACAACTCAAACTTTTTAAGTCCTTTTATGAAACATTCTAAAGTACAGGTTTCCCCCAAGCATTCTTATTCCAAGGATGTTACATATTTTAGCATTCTTACAACACAGAGAAGGTCACATTTAACATTCTTCTCCTTGGTTTTATCTATGTATGACTTAAAATATTGTTCTTACAGAATAAATATTTTTAATTAAAGAAATATCGAACCATGTCAACAGTAAATAACAAAATAAATGCATTACCTGTTCTTTCTTCTGCTTTTGCTAGCAATAAATAACTACCAAGAAAAAAAATATATCTTTTCAATTGTGTTTTGAACAGTGAACACTGGAAAGGAAAAAGTACCTTTTAAAGCAGATAGCCAAGTGAAATTCTGTTCAGTCCTCCATTCATTTTTTGCTAAGTTATTTTGCTAAAGTGATTTACTAATTGCTTATTTTAAACAGATAAAAACTAATACTTTTAACGTAAATTGCAATAATTGTTCAATACAGAAAAACACTGAGAGAAAAAAACTGGTACAATGCTTAAGACCCTTCGTGGCACATTTCATTTCACATAGCTATTGCTCTTTTAATGTCAGTAACAGCAGCCACACCTACCAGAAAAACAAGTATTCCTTCTCTTGAGCAAAGTACACAGCTGTGTTGCAAGAATTTACTTTAAATTACAAGTGAATATGGAGTTGTTGAAACAAATCAAACATTTTTCATGGATTTTTTTAAGGCTACTTAAATTTTCTTCTGAAAATTAATCTTGCATGTTGATATAAAACCAGTTCACACACATACTTAAAAAGAACTGGAAAATTCACTATATAT
>WAAE01002235.1:0-58108 GCA_013400495.1 Nicator chloris | reverse complement strand
TATATATCTGTATTTCTTGGACAATTATTTTTTTCATAACATGCTATAGGCCTAGTTAGAACATGTAGACACAGATTCTGATTACGAACTGTGAGAGTGCTGAAACAACAAGTTCTAGGAGCCGAGCAAAAGAGTAAAATCAAGAGCTCAAAGACACATCAAAACACCAAATCTTAAAGAAAAGAAATATGTAATTATTTGACGATTGAAATTCATGGTTTCCCCAACACGACTCATTAATTTTGCTCTTGTGAAATAAACAGCACAAATATGAAGTCATAGAATACGTAAGGTCACTGTAATTAAGAACACTACATTTATATTTCCTCACTACAGAGAGGGTAAAATGGCAAGTTTTAACTTTAAAAGTATGCTTTCAGCATATTTGAATGAGTTTCTTTTATAGTAACAATTCATTTTGGTTTTGCATTTTTTAATTCCAATTAATATGCAAGTAAAGATGACACGATGCAGATTTGCTTTAATACTAAATTTAGCTAATGGTATCAATGGCTATTTATCAGTATTTCGCTTAACTGTAAACAGGCTTTCTTCCCCCCCCACCACCCTGACAGACTGCAGTAATATCACCTCCTCGTCTTCATATTCGTTACCTTTTCATTCAACAAAACAGTAGAATGAAAGGTAAAACCTTGTCATAAGAAGCAGTCTTCCTCCACCAGTTATTTCTGTGCAGTTGGCCCAGTTTCCATTACTCTCTAGTACAGGAGACTAGAAATGTCTGTACCTTATCCATTTGTATGTGGCAAGTAACAAGCCCTCATTGTTGTCGGAAATTTTTTTAAAGCATGCTAGGATTATATTTTTTGGAGATACAACATATTGCACAGACACATCTGAACTTGTCATCAGTCAACAATTAATACATCTGCCCAGTCAGCCAAGAAAGTGCAGTTACGCAATGTGTTTTCTTCTGCAGCAAGGTCATAATAAAGAGCTCTTGTCACGGTTAGAATCATGGAATGGCTTGCGTTGGACAGGACTTTTAAAAATCATCTAGTTCCAATCCCTGTGCTGTAGGTGAGACATCTTTTATTAGATTGGGCTGCTCAAATTAATCATGTTTCTCCTTATTTTGTTGGTCACTGTCCTTCTAATATTTACTCTAAAACCTTGTATGGGACCAAGAATGCATTTAAAACTTTCATATATTTAAATCATATTTTTTTCCCCATCCTAAACCAAGGGATCACTCCTGCTTTAGCCACATTGTACCACTACGCTCACAACACATGTATCAATCTCCTAGTAGAGGTTCTTCCAATAGCTTGGGTTTTTTTGAATTTTGAAATGGAAGTTTTTTTGTATCACCTTCGAATTGGATGTTGTTTTTACCTTTGCTGTCCAACTTCTATTTTCAGACCTTCTTTTCCAACATCTTTCTAAAATCCTCCACAACTACCAATTGCTAATTTAGTTCAAGAGTCATTCCTGGTAATTAATCTCTATCACATGCTCTCTGCATTGTGGCCTTCCTTTGTAATTTGTTTGGTTCACATGGGAGACAGCTAAAGACTTTTTATACTGGTCATTTCAGTATCTTGACAATGCCTACATTGCGTTAAGTCTTTCCTAACTCTCATTTTATTACTTAATCTCCTAATCTAGGGTAAGGATAGAGGGCAACTGACAAGAGGTGAGTGCAGAGTTTCACTTGCTAATATGAAGTACTGGCTTCAGCAGTATAAGAACAATGAACAACTAATCCTTGTTTATCCAGGGTCTAACTAAAAATCCCCCACTAAAAAAACAGCCTTACAAAACTTGCCATTTGTAAAAAAAGTTATTCTCTATCCTTTAGTTTATGATTTTTGTCAAAAGCAAAACCACAGATCGCTGGTGCCTAAATAAGAATTCCAAATATTAACAATCATTTACCATCTTTATCTCAATTGCCTGTTGCTAATATTTTGGTAGCCTACTTTTTTCAGAAAGGTTCTTTGACACACCAGTGTCCTTTCTCTCTTATAAGATTCAAAGTCAGAAGCATATTGTTTGAAGGATTAAACTGGAGGCAGTATTTTTCCACTAATAAAATACTACGCTAAAAAACTGTCTATTTCTATTCTAAATACAAAGACAATAAGCCAGAACAATACACTGTGTTGTCATACAACTGTCAATATACAGTTGTACTTATTTTGTGCCATTAGAACTGACAAACCCCACACTTCCCTGTATACACTCAGAAACTTTTCCATTATAATCTGCTGTACATCCCTGAGCCAAACTCCTCCTATTGTAAACATTTAAACTTTGTGTCCTTTGAAAAATCAAACAGATTGGGCAAAATAAAAAACTGCATGACATTTAAAAGGCTATTGTTTCAATTTTTTTTCTTTCACACTGTACTTTTCTAGCTGGGACCGAATTAATTTTCTTCATAGTAGCTAGAAAGGTGTTGTGTTTTGTGACCAAAGGAAGTGCTTCAAACACACTGATGTTTACCTATCACTGAACAGTACGTAGGCAGAGTCAAGGCCGTCTCTGTTTCTCCTGTGGCTCCCATCCCATGAGTTGGGTGGCACAAGAAGTTTGCATGGAACACAGCTGGGACTGCTGAACTGAACCAATCAAAGGCCTATTCCACACCATATGATGCCATGCTCAGCTACCTAAACTGGGGGAAGAAGGAGAAAGGAAGACACAGACGGCATGACAGCATGAGGCTTCCCAAGTCACTGCTAAACCTGATGAAGTCCTGCTTTCCTAGATATGGCTAGAAACATGCCTGCTAAGGGGACATAATGAACAGATTACACATTCTGTTTTGCATGCAGCTTTGCTTTACCTTTAAACTGTCTTTATTTCAGGGAAAACCCACAGGATCTCCCACGTTTGCCTTTCTGATTCTATCCCCGTTCCACTGCAAGAGGAAGGGTGGAGGCTGAGCTGCCTGCCAGGATTAATCCACAACACACTGCAACTATGCTTTGGAGGAGTTCTGGATTCTTCACATCTAAAGTTCAACTCCACCCTCAGTACGTATACAGATAGTATTTAGGACAATGAATATATGCCTTTAACTTACCGTTAAGCAGTTAACCCCACTACCGAAAAATAATATTACAGCTGATCACCATCTTCCTATTTCTTGAGGGGAAATAAAATCCTGAAATCTGTCGCGCCTCTCCTGCGAGCACTGCCAGTTATAGGACCCCGAGCAGGTGCCGTTTTCTGACCTGCACTACGGTGCCGGCAGGTTTACCCCGCTTGCACACACCCGGCAGCGCCCCGGCTTCCCGTGCCGCGGGCCCCGCCCTTCCCCGCGCCGGCCGGGCAGAGCCGTGCGGGGCCGGGCAGAGCCGTGCCGGGCCGGGCAGGCCCCGCCGCCGAAGCTGCGCGGAACCCTCGCCTCTCGTACCCGGCTCCCTCTGCGGTACCGAGAGCAGCACCCCCAAGACGCCGCTGCCGCCCGGGGCCGGCGGGAGCGCTCGGCCCCCTCGCCTCCCGCCCGGGAAGGCCTCTCATACACCAGCATCCCCAAGTCCTGTTCAGCAGAGTTGCTCTTGATCTGTTCATTAGAATTATGGCAGCCCCAGCCACTGATCAAGCTTGTCCAGGCCCCAGTCTTCAGGTGTGGCAACCGCACCACTCAGTTTGATGTCATCTGCAAACCTGCTGAGTTAAATTTTAAGTGCAAAGAAATTTAAGTTTGTCTCAACTTCTTTGGACTTGCCAAATCAAACCTGAAAAAGCTGCAAATTTGGGGGCTTTTTCAATTTTATCCTAGAAATGTTGATTCTGTTGTACTTATACTACTAAACGGCTAGACGCGGTGCTCTATAAAATCTGTTCAATTATATTACCATTCATTCACAAATAAAACATGCATGCTGCCTTTGAGCTAAAACATTCCTTCTGTACCTCTACTATTCTTTTTCAGAATATTTTATTGTCAACAGCATACATACCCTGCACATTTTTAAACTTACAACCAAATGCTATTACTGTTGTAGTAAACAAACTTTTTTTACATTAAAGTATTTAATTACCAAAACAATCATTATTATCAATGTATCCGACTGAAAAATGCAGCAACTTGATACAAGACTGAGGTAACAAAATACTTTGCAAAAAACCTAGATTCCAGTGTCAGAGTTCTTACAGGTGAGACAGTTCACAAGAATTATAGAAAGAATCCTTTACACAAATGGCATGCAGTGGACTGCTGGAAAACAGCCAAATATAGTGCAACAGTTTCCACACAAAACGAACCAAAACATGTTGAAATTGATTAACATTATAATGTGACAAATCAGTCTCATTTTGAAAACTAGTTTCTTTGCCTCATTTTAGTGCTATTTGGAAAAACATGCATTTTGGCACTGAATTACATCAAAATTGCACATTTAATAAACCAATAATATTACCTATAGTTACTATATCTTCACAATTCTGAAAACAGCAATTATGACATAATGTTTACTTTTACATAACTATTGCAATTGTTCTCTTTGATGGAGGAAAACTTGTACGGTTTATGATTTTTTTCTGAAAATGCTGTAATAATCAGTAGTGACAGGCAACATATTGTATTTCAATAGCAGTTTTCAATTAACCATAGAAGTACCAGGTAATAGCAAATGGTACCAAATGGCATCATAACACCTCTAATCAGCAGCTACGAACTGTTTAATACTTAAAGACTAATTTAAAATTGGTTTAAGATGTTTTACTAGTATTCTTTCACTGCCATCAGTATTCTTTTACTGCCATGAATCCGAATTTCTCAATACTGTGCAGCAATTTCACGACTGTGCTATACTGAAAAGATGTTTAATCTCATTGATGAATAATCACTAAAATCCACAGGTGCAGAATAATTCAGACTATATAATAGTCTAACAGTCTGAAGTCATGTACTGGTGACAGGATGTTACCACATTCAAAAGCTTCTACGCCATCTCTAATGGCATTAGATGCTCTGCCCTTGCAGATAACCATGTTTTTCCTAGTTCAAAGTTGTCTTCAATTAGCAAAAAAAGAGGAAAACTATACAAATGTATTTTGCATTACCACTCTTTTCACACAGTTCCTCAGTTATCAAATAAACTTTGTCAGCTTTACATACACTTTCCCACGTCCCAGGATCTAAACACAACTGTCATCAGAAACTGGTTTTCTTGAAAAGCTGGTATGTATTAGGCTTTCAAGACTGTAACATGAAGTCTTAAAAGTACAAAAATTTACTTTTGACCTACACTTAAGAATACAGGTATTTTCTTCTCCTTGCTGTTAGAGAAGTTTCGAAATAAAAATGTAGAAAATCATTGAAGTCCACAGAATACATACTGCTAATGCAAGGGAGCTTGTTCTAGTAGAGCTTCTGTTCACTTAAAACGGACTTCCACGATGTTCCTGGTTTATAAGCTAGAGGCTGACTTGCCAATTTCTCCTCTATGCAATCTTAGGAAAGCCAGAAGAGGTTTTCTGGTGATTTATGAAGTCTGAATAATGATGCTATATGGCAAAAGTGTTTCAAACAGAAAAAGTGATGAATTTAACATATGAACAAAAAAAATTCTTACTGCAGGAGTGCTGGAGCACAGCAGGAATACAGCATAGAGCAACTTCTTTCAGAGGAGAAGGCCCAGTTATACTTCTTTTGTTTGTTCGTTTGTTCTCTGGATATTGATGTGGAGACTTCTTTGTACTTGCTCCATTGTTAGACAGTCTTTCACTGCCACCATGATTTTATAATAGCAGTACCATCTGCCAGTACTAATGTCCTGAAGTCGCAACACATACTGGAATTGAGTGGAGCCAAGTCGTCCACAGAAGGAGAGAACAGAAATAATGATATGGAGTCACTCTGAGGAGCCAGGACCATGTGATATATACACCTGAGTACCTGCTTCCCTGTACTAAGGGATTTGAAATGAACAATGTTCAGACTGAATCAAAACACCAAATTTATAACCAACTATGCCACTGGTAAAAGAATGAAAGACAAACTTCAGCACAACATAAATTTAAACAGCCTTAAATCCACTACCAGGGTATTCCTGAGCAAAATAACTGAATGAAAAAGAAATCAAACTGTCCTGTGCCAAAATACATTTTTCCTAAATAGCTCAAATATGAACAGCAGAATTGTCCAGAGATTTGACAGAAAATTTGAGGCAGCCACATTGCCAAGTAACTCAGTGCACTTAGATTATAAAAACGTTATTCCACAATTTTCTATTCTAATTGACACTTTGGAGCAAGTTAACACTGTCAGTCGTTCTGTGCATTAGAAAGAATTGAAACCCAACATGGGCCAAATATTCTTCAGTCACACAAAGCAGCTTAACAATAAAAAGAACCATTTAAAAAAGAATAGGCAGATGATATGATGCTCAGTTTGTGGTCAAATATCAGTTCATGCGGTCTCTGACCACAAATAGTTGAGTCCTCAGAATCCTGCAGGAGTCAGGATTAATCTTCTGTCTATTTAACTTGTCAGCTTTCACTCAGTGCATGAGACTTTATCTGGTCCTAGGGACAACATTCATTTTCTGCTTTTAAAAGCTGTCAGAATCACTTTGAAGTTACATAGCAAAGTGTGGAAATATCTGTGTCTGGCTCATGTCAGGAAAACCATTCTCCTGTTCCTCCTTAGAGAACAATAACCTGTTTCTTCAGTTTGGCACTTGAAGTCACACCAGATAGGAGAGGAGATTATTCGAATGACATTAGATTAGCAGGTACCTGGAAGAGATTGTAAATTACTCATAAAATCATTACATTTGGGAAAGATCTCTAAGATCATTGAGTCCATCCTCGTATGGTTGCTTTCATTTTCCATGAGACAGTCCCTTCTAAAGAAGAGGTGAGGTTATCTTGCTTGAAGCAACTGAGAGTAGAGGTTATATGCTCTTAAGGTAACCAAACCAATAGCTACACCTGCACAAAACCTGATTTGATGGGAATTCTCTAATTTTAAATAATCTTTCTTTCTCCTACTGAAAAAATCGATTAATGTACAAAATGAGGAATTATGTCTGTCCCCACAGGAATGTGTGTGCACACGGATTGAAAGAGGTACCTTTTCTAGTAAGGATTTTCTGGAAAATAGGGAAAAGTGGGTAGAAATAGTTTTGACAACCTTACCTGAGGCTTGTTGCTTTTGCATGCATCATCCAAATGTTTATGCCATAATATTGCATGAAACCTTGAACCAGTCTGAAACTTGTAAACATTCCCTACAAAAACAAGAAAATGAAAGGCTCTGAATTTGCAGACAGACATGTAGGACTGTGACAAAGGACTCTGATTTCTGTGCAGAACCCAAAGTCCTGAAGTAAACTCTTAAATTAACTTGCACCTCAAATGTTCAAACATGATGCTGCTAATATAAGACAGCCCATGTGAGGCATGTTACCCAGCAATTCTTGGCTGAAGAAAGTATGAGAACATATGTGGCCTCATAGGCAGAAAGGCTGAATTACAGCCACAGAAAAGACCATGTAGGTCGGTGTGGGGCAAGAAAACAAAGACTGCTTAGTAATAAGAGAACAAAGACCGCTTGGTTAAGAAGAACAAGGACTATTCAGTCAGGCAGGAGAGATGTAACAAAGTTTCTAAAATGTAACAGGCAGCAGAACCTCAGTAGTTTGCAGAAAAAAATTGTTATACAAGCACTTGATTTAAAGAAAAAAGGCTGATGTGAATATTAGAAATGTGGTCCCTCCTTTTTTGGTTAGCAGATGCATGAACAGTTACACTATTGGCTATCCAGGTCCGTGATATTCTAATCTGACAGTGAAAATATTATAAAAGCTATATACACTTTTAAGAAATGTTTCTGGTTATACCACAACTGGGGACTGTGCATCATACATACGCCGCAGGTCAGATCTAATTTAATCCTGGCTTTCTTCTCATCAAGGCTTCTGATAAAGCTTTTCATACTTGTAAACTTAGTTTTCTTCAATGTCCTACTGCAAATTGTTTCCTGCAATCAAATATTTTGTGCATTTTAGTGAACACCCAGATGATGCACTTCACACAGTAGATGGGACTTCCATATCCAGCACCAAAGTGGAAAACATGGAAACTGAAGAAAGCCTCAAGAACCTGTGAGCAAGCACTCAAAGTGCAAAATAACTCCAGCAGTTCTCTTACCTTTTGAAGTTTTTCAAGTTTAATCAAGGGAAAAGAGTTATGGCACTGCAAAATTAATTATTAAAAAGTAATAATTACTTAGCAGACTTATTTTGGTAAATGGTTTGATATTTTAATTGGCCTCAGTGTAAATCAAGATTTGACTGCTACTGACTGATCTTAAGGAAGCTATTCATAGACTTGGAGATCAACGTATGGAGACACATGGACATGCTGCAATCTCATATTGGCTGAGGAATTTCTGCAAAACTTACAGTAACTGTCAAAAGAAAGGAACCTCTCTGTAGGCACCATAGACGCACCACAACATACTGCAGAAATACGTTCCATTTAATCTGTACCTTCCCTTGAAAATTCGGTATTGAAGATGTCCCTCTTCAGTCTTTTACGAGTGCCACTGCAAGTTCTGTAATCTACAAGCTCATTAATAGATATCAATCTACTTCCTGTCACAGAAATGTAATGCAGACATTGTCCGCCTTGCAATATCTACCTTTGTCAGGGTTATTTAGCTGGAAAATATCAGGATGCTCTGGGTCGTCAGGCAGTGCCACCATCCAGCCCACAATGGAGACTTTTTTCCCAGGTGTAGATTTATACTGGAAAAGACAGACAAGTCAGTCATAGCTGAGACTGTAGCAGAGATTAACTTTTCACTGTAGAAGTTGTGCAGAAATATGGCTTAGCCTGGAACAGAAAGGACACTGTGGTTGCCCTTCCAGATCTACTTGTGAATATTCAATTTTTGGTTTTAGAATAAATTTAAAGCTTACATGTTTTCTTTCAGTGCCTCTTAAAGCTTTTGCTCCAAAGTACAGAAGAGTTGATCCTGAAAGCATGACCCAGTATCTAGTCCACGAGGAGAGCTGAATGAAAAAGGAAAAAAAAGTAGGAAAAATTGCCTGTCTCTGACATTTCAAAAATCTATTCACAGGCAAGTCCAAGTGCTACCAAAGTTAATTTCAGAAGCAAAGAATGGAGATAAAGAGTGTCTCCTGGTGTAAATCAGCCCATCTACCTAAATCTTGATGGCTAGCTGTGAATACAATCCTTCTTAGTTGGGTATCTCATAAAAGGGTCAGTACTGATTGTTTAGGGAAGAATAGTGTGCTGCCTTCTGCTGTACAGATCTTAGACTTTTGATTTTAAAAAAAATTGCGTTGACAACTCTGCAATTCTTCAAATCTTTTAGCTCTGAACTGAACTGGGTTGCATCTGAAATACATCAATCAACTCTACAGAAAACAAATAAATTACCAAAAACATAGGACTAGAAGGAAGGAAAGGACTAGAAACATAGGACCCCATGAATTCGGGTTACTATGAATTGCCGTGACTTTGGTGCTATGGGTGGCTGCCCTGCAGCCTTTCCATTTTAATGTGATACCACAAAAGCACTAAAATATATTTTGAAGTATGAAGTAGAAATATGTACAATTGAATTTATACCTTCCCTTGAAAATTCTGTATTGATCTCCCTCTTCAGTCTTTTACGAGTGCCACTGCAAATTCTGTAATCTACAAACTCGTTAGAAGTTGTTAATCTGTGTCCTGTCACAGAAATGTAATGCAGACATTATCCATCTTGCAATATCTGCCTTTGTCAGGATTATTTAGCTGGAAAGTATCAGGATGCTCTGGGTCATCAGGCAGTGCCACGAGATTTATTTCTGCCCTCACAACACTGCTTGCTGGTTACACAATTGCTTCACTCCTTCTCTGCTGTCAGAGCTAGAAACATGACTTGCAAATGCAGGGAGAAGTGAAACAGCCGTACATCAGATGACACACAAAGGTTACAACCTTGTCGTAACCTGGTTATAACTTTGATCAGAAAATTACAATTGATAAACCCATTGTTTTGTGTGGTATCAAGCTGCAGGTTTAATCTAATCCTGAAAATTAAAACAGCCACTAATGAATTAGGACCATAGGAATAATTATAATTAGAATCACTTACAGTAGGTTTCTTGCCTTCTTTGAGCAGTGTTTTTCTTCTTAAAGGCCCTTCCATGGTAATGACTCCTGTGGAACCACCTGTGCAGCTGCACACACCCGTTGGGATGGAGAGACAAAGCATTCCTCGATGTATTTGAGCAGACAAATAAGGACGATAAGTAAGCGATATAATTTAGCTCTAAATATACCTATCCTGCACTGCTTTACGTATATCGTACCATCTGAAACACGACTCTGGAATATGTGTTTTCCTAACCTAGCTATCAAATAGCAAGCGGGATCTTTCAAAAAGGTTCGATTCTGGGGGCTCAGACATGAAAAAATAAAACACAATAAATACTGAAACCCAAAGTCAAAACAGGCAATTTTCTTTTTTACTCTGGTAAAGTACAGAAATTACGCAAATTTCTGAAAATTCTTGGCTTACAATTTTCACAATAAGAGCTCCCACAAATGTTATTTTAAATTAAATTAAAATACCTTGGCTAATTGGAAAAGAGTTGGACAAACTATCTAAAAAAAAATTATTAATAATAATTATTAAAAATAATCTAAATCATTTATTGTACAGGGATTACAATAGTTTTTCCTTTCCAGAATGAACATAAAACTTCCCATATACAACAGTGAGAAAGAGATACAACTGATAGAAAGTTAGGAATGCAAACAGCCATTAATAACACCACAACCAAATATTGATTGGTAGGTTATCTGCTGCTAACTTTTCTTCATTGCCATGAATCACAACCATGATGTTCTTATGTGGACCAATAAGGCTTATCAGTGCCAATTAAATCATGTCTAATAATGAGTACAAGGAAAATGACATTTATGATCTACCTTTCAGTTGTGAAAGGAACACTATTCTGCCTACAAACGAGTCTGAACTCCTGCTGGTGTCAGGTGATATGCACAACCATGTCTAGGGAAGAACAGCCCTTCCAACTGCCAGGTGCATCTTCTTCCATTGCATGCACCTGCCTAGTCTCTGCTAATGTGCATTCTTGCCAGTTGTATATTTGACGGAGGCAGTAGAAGGTTTCAGAAAAAGAAGAATGACCACAAGCATTAGAATTACTTGACAGTGGATAAATGTAAGAAACGTATTTTAGGGAGTAATTCTTCTTTGTGGATTTAATAGGCTTTTCACATTTTTATCTTCTTACATTTTATATTTCTAGTTTTTGTATGTTTTTGAAACAGATCTTCCATGGTCATGTTAAGAAAGTATTTTCCAGGAGCAGGTGCAATAGCTGAAATACTGTTCCAAAATGTATTCCTTTACGAATTTATGAAGTATGCATTTTTATTCCTGTCTAACCGATAGCTTGTACTGTTATCAGATGTTACTGGCACAGGTAAAGCGGCTGTGATTTATACATCATATTGATACATCAACAATGGCTGAAGCAAATTAATTTAAACAAAACAAAATCTGACTGGATTTAAACTGTAACTAAATCACAGTATTTGCAGAATACTGATTCAGGGCTCTGTTTTCTGAACGTATGTCTTCATTTGCCAGCATCACAGAATTTATCAAGTTCAGGTCAGGTATACATGCAAGGAATGATTTTTATCCCTCAAACTATATAAAATTCTCTGTGTCACCTCTCTTAAGTCTGTAAATGGATTATCTGCTTCTGGAAAGTCCACATCTTAGTGATTAGCAACATTGTGAGTGCCTGCTACCTATGGCTTGTGGATGTTCCCTCTCTTACTTGAGGTCCAAGGTAATACCCTTTCCCTGAACAAAGGTAACACACCATACTATAGCTCTCTGGCACGGACAGATGTTATGGGTAGCTGTCTGGTAAATCAGGAAATAGATTGTGGGGAAGGGTCAAGAAGGTATCCTAACATCATTACTTGTCACAGGACTCAACGATGGTCTTCATGACAAACCTGCTTCTGTAAAGGTTTCATAAAACCCTAAGTAAAGCCTAGTTTTCTGCAGAATGGAAGCCAGACATTATTAGTTAAATCAATAGCTAAACTGAATTTCATCTGAATGGGCCATAACCCTGCTTTAGCATTAACAGGAGTTTTTACAAGCAAGAGAGAGAGACTTTGTAAATTGTCATGGTCATACAAAGATATTTGGACACAAAAAACATTACACTAGGAAAGTGTAAAAACCCAAATTGAAGTTTAGCACCATACAATGAAAGAGGCAGACCCTGAACTGTACCTGTAGATACAGCTTCGACTCCGAGGAGAATTCCGGATTGGTACCCTCCAGTTGGGCCCCAGCGTGGCATATAAACGACCCCTGTTTGTGAATGCAAATATCTGATGAGGGATATTCTAGTTTGAGACTTCAACAGTTAGGGTTTGGTAAACATGACAGAGACAGTTCCCAATCTTGTCAGGTCCAATACCTTTACAGTGCTGACATTTACATTTCAAAATGTTTGCCATTTTTTCCTAACTAATCAATATTTTGATAAAAAAAACTATTGATTTAGGGCTTACCTATGTTAGGGATCATTTGTGAATTTCTTAGCTAAGTCTGTAGAGTGCTCAGTCAGTGTACATGAAGACTAACTCACCTTTCAAGCCCTGACGGCAGCTCCTCACTAAATTCTGAGCTTTCACTGCTATCTAGAAAGAAAGTAGTACAGAGAAGGAGTAAGAAAACCACCCATGGTAAAATACAAAGCCAGTGTATGTGGATCACCAGAATACTCTTTTATATAGTACAGTGGACACCATTTACTCAAATCATGTTTTGAAGTAAAAGTGTTTAGAGTTCATGGTAAAATCTTTAGTTGGTAGAGGTTTACATCAGCCTCTCCATTTACAGTATCTCACTCTTAACTCATGTTACTGCTGTGTTTTAATACCATTACTTTAATTTTCATCACGCTTTTACTTCAGAAGCTGAGCACTTCAGGTACATAAAATCCAGCTCCTTTGTAAGACAATATTTCTACCACAACATCTGTAACCATATCATGATACCATATCTAATAACTTTGACTGAAGTTATTAGATATGGGATCATGGTTTATTTTCAAGAAGCAAACACACCTCTACTAGAGCATATGTCAGCTGTATGCTGTTGCTAGGAGTTATTAAAATATATATATGATGGTATTCATAGCTGAAGTTCCTATTTCTCCTTCAAGCTCGTCACCCATTTGTCCCTCCTTTTCTGGCACAACTATTTAGCTCACAGTTTTAATTTGCCCAGGACTGATCTTCTAATGTGCAGTTTTAACACAGTGAGCTGTGCCTTTATTTTCAGAAGTGCAAAGATCATCTCAGTGTCTAACTCTTGGTCAAGTAATGTGCTATCTTTCACAGTCCATTTCCTATTCTAGAAATAGCCTGAGCCTCTTAAAAGGTGGCTTTCTCTTGCTTAAAACACAGATTCTTGATAATTTTTTTGATATTATAGTAATTGTTTTATTAATTACAATACCATAAGCCAATGTTCTTTTTAAGTCTTAGAGAGTACTGCCAAACAATTCTCCCATCTTCTAAAACATATAGTTAAAATTAAAGCTTTCTTTGTGTAAAGGTAGTTTTTCAAATATATATCACGTTTCCTGGTAAAAGCTGATAAACATTTTGTGTCACACACCAAGCATCTACAAAACTGATCTTCCTTCATGCCACTTTTACCAAAAGCATCAGTGAATAACTGAGGAAAGCTGAGGTAATGTTAACCAGGTAGCAGTTCTGATCTACTTTCATCCGTGAAAACAACCAGTCTTTGCACGAGAACTAAGGATCTTCCTAATTCTCTGCTCGGAGGTATCTGCTCGCCGGCAGCGGGACAGGCGCGGTGTCCCTGCCCACGGCGGGACAGGCGCGGTGTCCCTGCCCGCGGCGGGACAGGCGCGGTGTCCCTGCCCGCGGCGGGACAGGCGCGGTGTCCCTGCCCGCACTGCCCACGGCGGGACAGGCGCGGTGTCCCTGCCCACGGCGGGACAGGCGCGGTGTCCCTGCCCGCAGCGGGACAGGCGCGGTGTCCCTGCCCGCACTGCCCGCAGCCCGTACCTGCCGAGAGCCCGTTGGCGAGGCGCGTGCCGGGCGGGTGGCCACGCGCGGGGCTGTGGCACTCCAGGACACTGTCGTCCAGCAGGTGCCGTGGCCGCTCCGTCGGGAAGGTGGCGCTTTTGCTCTCCACGACGCTCAACTGACACATCATACTGGACACGGAAGAAGAAAAAAACACGAAACCCGTCTTATGTCATCTAACAGCAACCCTTGGTTCACATTATTTCCACTCGGCCTCTGCCTCATTCGCAGGTTATTAAGGACCAGGCAATTATATGCTACCTCTTACTGTACATATGCTCCTTTACCACCAAAATGAGTTTCAGATTTTACTTCTCTTTGTCAGTAATCATTACTAAATTTCTGCAGCTGGGAAGTTGCAAATGTTTTAACTCCTCTCCGTACAAAACCTGAACATTCTTGTTGGCAGCAAAAGCAGAAACCCCGAAAAAGGAAACACACCAGGAATCCACAGACCAAAGTGGATAAGCAGATTTCGAGCTCTGCACAACCAGAGAATAGTCAGCAAAAATAACAAGAGTCAAGGGAAAACCCAGAGAATACATAGTAAAGCCTGAAACACTCCTGCAATACAAGAAATGGAAAGGACAAATACTAGCATGTTCTCTGCTGCTATCTTAAATTTTTATGACACATGTAACTGCCTGAGCACGAGACAGCTGGGATTACGCACTTGTTTCCCAGGCTGTGACTCTTCCGGTGCCTTGGTACAGGAGGCGTAGGTAGACTTGCTGCTACTGAGGCATCAGGACATGTGGGTCTCCTGCTGAATTTCATAATTGCTGACATGTCAGATGGACCTAAAAGACAGAGATTATTTAACACTGAACTGATGCAAACTCCAGAAATTTCATTGGCTGGTGTGTTCAGGAACTGATTAAAATTAATTTTTACAGATAACCAAAAGGCACCATTTCTGAAGCACTGCTTCTTGCACATTAGTGCTACACCATCCATTTCTGTTATAAATTCATCTCCATAATCTTGAACTGCCTGGAGTAATTTTTAAAACAGTTTTGCTCATACTTTTAACAATGAACTACAAAAACTCTTGGCATCCTTACAACAGCTGGATGTGCCAAAGTGTAATATGCAGAGCCATAAAGTCAGTTTGTACTTCAGGTGTGAACAGGAACATTCACACGTGTTTTGGATTTTGTTCACAACTTCATGTTGTGAATAAACTGTAAACAATCTGCTCATACTGACTCCCAGCTTGAGCATATAAGAGAAACCAAGGGCTTTTCATATACCTAATGGCCAGATAGACACATTCCTTCTCAAATATCTGAGTTCTAGAGATGTCTCACTGCAATCATTCTTCCTCTCAATTTAAAGATTTTATGAGGCCTCACAGAAAATATGGACAAACTGGTTTTGTTCCAGCTCCTTGCTGCTGTTCACAAAAGGCAGGCAGGGACCTTTGCAATACAGTAGAAAACACGGACTATCATCATCCTCAGTAAATGCCAGGCTCTTCTTGGCTTCACAGCAAACAGTTGAGATTTCATTTTTAAACATTTAGTTGTGGCATTGGTGCTTGTGACGAAAGTGGGAATAGTGGTCACAAAAGTCACCATCTGCCCCATATCTTTCTCCTTGGGACAGTCCAGGTGCCAGCAGAACAGACTTCCCTCTACATTACAAAAATCACTTCTTGGAGGCTCCAGAAACCTCGGCTTAATCAGCTTCTGGACTCTAACCAAAACCTGCCCATTAAGAGGTTAACACAAGAAGAAACTTTGTGATGTGAAAAGCCATGTACAATCATCATCAGAATCCTTACAAAAGTGTCTGGCATCAAATAAGTAAGAAACTGAAACAGAAAAAAACCCTCAAACCCAATCCAAAACACCAACATTCCATGGCATGGTTTGACAACAGGATGTGAATGTGAACTTTTAACAGAAATGGTTCTGGGAGACAAGACTTCCCCACGGCACCAAGCCTGTCAGAGTACAAGGTGAGTCTGGACAACACTCTTAGGGATATAATTTAGTTTTATCTAGCCCTGCAAGGAGCAGCAAGTTGGACTCAATGATCCTTATGGGTCTCTCCCTACTTGAGACATTCTATTTGTTATATAGGCTACTCTTTCTACCCTGAAGCACCCTGAAGGAAGGTATCAACAACTTGTGCCTTGAACTGAGCAGGATTCATGAGACACGAGAAGAAACAGGAGAAGCAGTAATGAGTTTGTCCCAGTAAAAAGCAAAAGAAAAAAAAAACAAATAAATGCAAGGTGCTTTCCTGGCCCTACTCTGCAATAAAGACTTAGAATAAGTTGTATGATACACAAAAATTAATTCCAAATTACTTGTATTTTTATTTCCCCATAGCCCAGACTCTGGAATTTCACTGTGAACTGGACTGTAACTAGGAAAAATTGCAAAGGGTTTTCCCTAGCAGTAAGGGGAAAGATTTAATCCACAGTGTTCTGCACATTTGAGCAAACAGTTCATTATGCTGCTTAATTAATAATGAAGGGACCCCCAAGGCAAGCGAAAAGACAAAACTTCTTTTAGCAGAAGAGAGGTGGGACAAGTTTGTTAGAGGAACCTTCAGTAGTATTATTCATCAGACCATCAGTTTAGTAGGAGAACAAAGACAAAACAGTTTTTAAGCCTGTTTTCTGCCTCATTCATACATACCATCAGGACAGCATTTCTGCCTGCCTGTCTTTGCTACCATCACACAACTGCAAATTTGTGAAACACAACAGCCACAGCATCAGTCACTGGCATATGCAGCTTCAGAGAAGGTCTTATACCTAATGGACACATGCAGTTTTAAAAAATGCACTTTCAGTCATTACATCATCCAGAGATTCACCTAGAGGCACACATCTGGCATGCTGGAGAAGGCCAAGTACAATGTTCTTGCTGTACATACAACTAAAATTTTGATGATGCATTTGGGCTGTGACACAACATGGGAAGCTTCTTCCTAAAAACCAAAGCAGTTGATCTTCCATTTCTGCCAAGGAGGCAAAGCACAAATTAGGACAGAAAAAGTATGACTATGAGCGCAATTATGTGTTGCCTAGTTTAATGTAAAAACTGTATGGATTCATATTTCACCATTAGGTCTGAAAAAATCTTATCTGCTGCATTAGTAGCAAGACTATACATTTCACTGAAGTCTTCTACCACACATTTTCATTACAAATTAAAATTCATGCAGAGACAAAACAAATGCCTTCAGAAGTTTCAGAAATTATTACAAGTTTGAAAACCTCCAGTTCTGATAGACTAGGTTCCCAAAAAAGGGGTTTGCTTTACATGCTTTGCTTGTAGTGCCTTTCCATCAGATACTTTTTAACTTGTGAACAGGAAAATACTTAGGACTATGGAGATCTTTATTACCTGCCAAGAAGCCTAAAATATATTGGAAGTGAAACCTAGGACAGACAGTGGCAGCTAAAAGAGAATTTCCCTGAAAATTATGAGCATTTATCAGCAAGAGTTTAATCAGAAACTCAGCATAAACTTCATTGTTAATGTGCCCACTCCGAGGCTTGTCCCTTAATTAGGCTGCAGGATTTGTTCATTTTTATATTGCGTCCTGCTGTGTCATTCAGGTGTTACTGGTGCCAGTTCTCAACCCTGATTTACATAAAGTTTTTTTCAAGTGGATGACATAAGTTCTTTTAAGTTCACTGAATGCTACTGAAACAACAGCCTGTGAAAGAGTACCAATCTTAAGGCACAGCCCTAGAGGATTATCAGTATAGTGCAGTGCTATTTCACACAGGCATTGCACCACATGTAGAAATAACTGTTAAATTTTGTAACATATAATAGTTTAAAGGTTTAAGTTTCTCCCTGTGGAGAGTCAGAGACCTGAAAGCAGTTTGATTAATGTTGTTCCAAAACACTGATATGCCACAAAACAAAAGCATGAGACTGCATCAAAATGACTTTATCAGAAGGAACAGCAAAATTACAAGTCCAGTGCTGACACAACCAAGCCATTACAAAATCAAAGTTATCTGGATTTGACTCCAGTTAGGTTCAAATGTTACTATCAAAACCTACAAAGGGTAAGAGATATTATCTAGCAAGAAATAACGGTTTGAGACTTTTCACTCTACACTCCTTTTTTTTCCTCCCTCTCTTTAGGGAGCATGGACTGAAAACTACTCTAATATGATTGCAACATGAAACTATTTAAAGACTGATCATTATAAAGATGGTAATTGCTTGATTTAAACTTACCTGGACAGTTTCAGAACAGAAAAAGTTTGTTAAACTGCCCCCCTCCCCCTGAAACAAATGATGTAGCATGTCTAAAAGGACTCTACATCTCAGATTACAATATAATATTAGGGAATATTATGAATAACATGAAAATAATATTAGGGAATAAAATTTCAGTTCACATAAAAATATTGGCAGGCTTAAGGAGTGATGTGTCAAGGGTGACAGAATTTCTGGAAACAGGTGTAAGAGTCTTACAACTTAAGACAACAGTCCAGCTTGGCTTCCTTGCTATTATATATGGCAATCACAGTTGCTTGCAACAGTCCCGTGAAAGAAGGATATGGACGTGCGTTGACAGACCACTGGAACAGGCTGCCTAGAGAGCTTGTGGAGTTTCCTTCACTGGAAGTATTCCAAGGCCATCTGGACACAATCCTGTGCCATGTGCTGTAGGATGACCCTACTTGAGCAGGGAGTTTGGACTAGATGACCCACTGTGGTCTCTTCCAACTATGCTGTGATTCTGTGACTTACTCAAATTCCTCGTTAGGAGTCTTCAGTGAAGATCCTGAACGCAGAAAATAGAATGCTTTGTGGGATCAGATGAAAACAGAAATATCATCTGTGCTGGTATTATTATGCCTGGACTGACCATTTTCAATGTAGTTCTGCGTCCTCCTCATCTCCAAGGCAAGAGAAGGAAATCTATACAGTTTAGCTCTGCTAGTTCTGTGCTAAGGTAATAAGAATCTGAACTTAAACATCTTTATAAAGTCTTTGTATCTGCTCTGCTGCCAAATGTCTATGAAGAAGAATGGTGATATAGAGTTGTCCTCAGCTGACTACACTCAGTTCAGCAAGAAATCTGGGGTGCAGTGAGTGTCAGCATGAGTTTTGGGGCAGAGGGCAGATGACTTCATTTCTGTAAAGGAGTAAGAGACAAAGAGAGCCCATGCCAAAGAGGATGCCAAAGGGGGTAAGCAGTGAGATACTGATGAAAACTGCACAGACCAAGGGATGTTTATGGACATACCAGACTGCTGACCAATTAGCTGGGGAAGTTATGCCTGATACTGCTGATAACAAAATCCCAATACTTAAATTCATTTGGGATTGAGTTATTTTGCCCCTTTTTTTCCAATAAGTGAAGTCATCTGCTACTGCTAACTCTTGTCTACTCTTCTGGCTCCACTCCTAGTGCATACTGTTACCATGATTGCTATTCTGTT
This sequence comes from Nicator chloris, assembly GCA_013400495.1. NCBI lineage: Eukaryota > Metazoa > Chordata > Aves > Passeriformes > Pycnonotidae > Nicator > Nicator chloris. The sequence continues at coordinate 38,556 of WAAE01002235.1, read as the reverse complement.
ATTTTGCCTTTCATGGAGACAAAGCACCCTTAGCAGGATTTTCCAGTCAGCTGGCATGAACAAGGGTTAGTTTGGTTTTCATTATTTCTCAGCATCATTTTCAAGATTATGCTGACATGCACAGTAATGATGTATAAAAATATTAAAATGTTATTAAAAATTTGTTTGCATTAGGGAACGTGAGACAACTTCATCAGAGTGAGCTGAGCGCTGTTCAGAGATCTGTGGCAAGAACATTCGGAAAAGTTTACACATATCCCAAAGGATCTCACTGTTTTTTCCTTTGCATAATTTTTCCATGAATAATCCTTCAAATGTTATAAATGAATGTTACTTTTGCAATCCTTCAGTAAAACATGTGAACATTTACAGTCTCCAGAGCTTTTAAAAAAAGCAGCAGGGTGAGGGAGTTACAGTTCACAATTTTTCTCCATTAAAAAGCTATCAATAAACCAGTACTAGATATGCAAAATAAAAGCTGAAAATGAGTTGCATATTACACGATGAAGAACAGAGTGATTTTTCAGGAAGGTGGAATAGTCTCATCTATTCACTATTTTTTAGTGAGCAGTTAAGAAGTAAAACTTACCAGCTCTGTTTCTAAAACTTAATAAAGACATTCCAAGCCACTGACTCACTAGTTAAATCTTCACTGTAATTTTTTATTTCTCTGTTTCCATTGTAACCAGTGTGTGATAATTAAAACTCAAAGAGAAAGACCTACTTCCAAAACTCACAATAAATAACTTCAGATTAATTTTGTGCACAGAATCAAGAACGACACAAAAAATGACATCTAGAATGATGGCATCTAGAATGTAAAAGAACAGTTTTAATTTTCAGAGTATTGCTTTACAATTCAACAAAAGGCTACTAATGCATACAACATGTAAGAGATGTATATTATGGCTGCTTCTCAGACAAGAGCAAACTGAAAAAAAGAATCTGAATTCTTGGCTGCATGCCATCCTTCCCATGCTCCTCCAAGCTCCCCAAAAGCTGTCTCACACACACACACAGACACACAGACACAGACACACACAGACACACAGACACAGACACAGACACACACACACACAGACACAGACACACACACACACACACACACACAAATACTTCTGACTGCACAGCAAGCACACCTGAGTGAATTTCCTTCAAATGCTTCCTGGATAGAAGTGGTATTTTCAATTTCAAGTGTCACTTTTATGGAATCACTAATTGTCAGCATTTGTGTTACTTATTCTGCACCAGCAGAATGAGCAAACCCCAGACTTACACTTCAGTAAAAACGCTGAAGTTTTTGCAGTTGGATCTGCAAGGCAGTATATGGGTTGGGGTGACATCAAGATTGGCAATGAAGACATATCCATTGTGGGAGTATAGCTGCAGGGAAACTGAAGTTTGGGTTGAACCAAATACATTAACCAATCCATCAAAACAACCCCAACTTTTTACAGAAACTATTTCAGGTGACTGCTGTGAAAAAAGAGTCAAAAACAAAAATCCAAAACCAACTAAACGTCCAAAAAAAAAGGCAGAAAAGCCCTCTGTCCCCTGGTTGGTCTATATTTGTAACATTCCTCGGGATAATAGCTTGGTAGTTAAAATAAGCATCAATGAACTAGGACATTAGACTTGTTTAGTAAAGGAAGTCCCAGAAAGTAATAGAAAGCAGTGAAGTTAAAAACTGAGCACAATCATTCTCTCCCTAGAAACTTGGTATTTGTTTTGACAAAATATTTTTCTACAATTTTTGTGAAGCTTTGGTATGTTAAGAAAAGACCCACAGTACACTAATTCCAGTTAGATTTAGTGGTTGATAACATGTGAATCCACAGATTTGTTTGGTATGGATTTGTTTCAAAACTACTCCAGTGAGATGTAAAAGTTTCTCATGAAAGTATCACAGAGGAAGAGAATGTAAACCAGAGAGTAAAGTTTTCTGGACAATCTGTAAATTTATGTGAAGAAAACTTAGTTCTTCCATTTCTACCCTAAGTCCTGTGTAAGAAAAACAGACATGGTGCACATGAAGCAATGTCCAAGAACTTGCACAAGGATTAGACAATCCTCATTTCCACAAAATGACTGGCTGCTAAAGCACTTAGCACAAACTATTTATTAGTTGCCAAAGCAACCAGTAAAACAAATGGCAAAACTAAATGTCAAACTCAGTGTTTACATGGAAAATGATGGTGTGGGGGTTTTTTATTCTAAAATGCTGGAACTGCTGTAGAGATATCACTAATGTAGTCTAGCTACTTCAGAGGGTTACAAATGTGCAAACATCCCCAGTCTTTCCTCCTGTTTCTACATTTTCAACTCCTATGTATCACATACTCTACCTACAGTAGTTGACCTCTTCTAATTAATTAAAATATAAGATATGTTCGTTATGAGCTAGTTCTCAAAGCTGAATGGACTTGGCACAATGCGCTGAATTTTACCCCAATAACAAAGAAAAGAATATACCTGTTTCAGATTAATTACTCCACATTCCTGGTATGATGGTAACATAAAACCTCAGGTCTAATTATTCTCCCCTCAAGAATTACACCAAGACCTACTTGGGGGAAAAAACAAAAAGAAAGAAAAATAAAAGGAGGGGGTGAGGGTCCATCCCTGACTACTGCATAACATACCCCCCAAAATAAGGGCTACCCACAGCAGAGGCCTGGCTGTTGCTAAAATTTCATGCTAGGTGTTAGCTTTAAAGAAGGGGTTCATTAAAAATCACAGAATCGTTAAGACTAGTCTTTGAGTCACTTAGTATTAGATACAATTTTCTGGACATGGTAATTATTTTACAATTATTTTAACTTTGTACATTGTTTTCCAAGACAGAATAAATACGCTATATTCCAAAAAATGAGTAACCACTTTGTATGTTCTGATTAGCATTGCGCCCTGAACTTTTCCAAATAACATGATGAGAAAGAGTATGCATAATAGAACATTTCTCTACTGAGCTACATTTGGTGTGCAAATTCTGAGGAACTCTAGTTACTTAGAAGGCTTACATTTACCATATACTGCATTAAATCTTTTCCTTTGTTCTGGGAAAATGTATTGAGTTATACTTTCCAACACAACCTAACAGCCACACCATAAATGACAAGCACCTTTCAGCTAACACTGCAGGAACACAGATGTCTTTTACAGCTAATTCAAGTAGAAACTGTGAACAGTTAGCATACTATAAGCTCTCCAGCTACATTCTCTCTCTCTCTCAAACCACAGCAAGACAGAATGAACAGACTTAGGTTGCTGCCAAGGAAGTTGTGTGAATCACACAGTTCCTGAAAGCATTCAACTAAACTGCTTAAAGCTCCTTCTTAAATGCTATTTGCAAGAGACAAGAATCTCTGCAGTGTAATGGAAGACATGAAATCTTCCTGTGAAAGCACTATTCACAATTATATATGCATTTGGTAATTAAATGAGACCCTCTTAGCCACTAATATACAAACAGAGCTTGTTGTGAGACAGTCACTTTAATCAGATGCCTGCCTCCTGTTTGAATTTACTGGAAAACTAGTTGGCAAAAGAAGTGGAAAATGGACACATGGTTTTCTCCAGCACTTTGCAAATAGAAATGCTGTAGGATTTAACTGTTTTTATTGAGCCTCACACTCATAAAGATATTTCGAGGAGAAAAAACAAACCCACTGTAGTCTCTGGCTACAGTAAACTGTTAATATTTTTTTTGAAAGAGAGAAAACTGGGTAGAAGATAAATTCACAGTGCTGGCAAGTAAAATCCATTTCCATCATCAACACTTGCAATTGTATTTTAGAACACAAAGATGACACTATTCCCTGCACTTAATCCCATTAGAGACTTTGGAATTATTACCAGTGACATTCAGCTTTTTTTTCTGTCTCTGGAAACACACGCTGATCTCTAAGGAGGCAGCACGTCACAGGCAGAACTCAACTAGACTTATTGCTATTCGTAATGTATTAACTTTTGGACTATTGAGACAACTGAACTGATGACTGATTTTGTGGGCTAAGAATCTTTCTTTTAACTTTAAATCACTATTATCAGACTCCCATGCCTAAAACTATTGACTCGAACATTCAACTACTGCCCAGAGTATTTTGAGATCATCTATCATCATTGTAGTTTACTAACTGCAAAGGACTTACTTCTGGCATACAATGTCCAAATTGGAATTAATTTCAAAGTATAATTTGAATCCAAATAAAATTGACAGCAGTACCTGTAAATGTGCTATTTTTAATTCTCCATGTTCAAATATCTCAGCACTGATATTTGAGTATTTTTTTCAGAAATATTCAAGACTAACATATGGCTATACCCTTATTGCCTTCATGCTTAGTTAAATTTCAATTTGAATTCATCATAACTGACTTAATAAACCTTCTCCAGGAATAAAGTTTTCAGTTAAATTTATTTTCAGTAAAATGTACTGGATTCCACTGAGTAGCATTTTTGCAGCCACACAGGTGCAGCTCACTGAAAAATTCCTGTGGGCATTATGAACAGCTCATGGCATTCATTGTCTAACTGGCAGTAAGTGAGAACTCTAGCTGAGCAAGAAATACAGCAGTCCACAAAAGGGTCAAGCTTCCGAAGGAAATACTAACAGAAGAATGGAGCAATAGGAATGACTCAGCACTTGGTTTCTAGTCATCACATTAATTCTCACTCTGAGTAAAGCAGCCTTACAGAGCATTTAAGGGCACTGCAGATTCAGAAGGGAAAATTCACCATCTCCTAACACTGCCAGATATTATAGGATCATATATTCAATGAAGTTGGTACTACTGAACATTGTCCCAATCGTTTTTTGTGGGCTCCAGCTGAGCTCACTGCAGCATCATGCTGTATTCCTTGCCTAGATCAGGCAAGCTAACAGTTCTCGTTTCCAACTTTGGAACTGTATTTTTAATTGCCTTACATTAGAGTTCTAATAAGGTCTTAGCCCTTGATTAGGAATTACAGAGTACTGGCGATGATCAGATATTATGCTGCTATAACTGAAATTACATTCCATAATTATACAAATAAGTGTTAACATCAAAGCCCAAGGGTTGAGCATGTAGACGTGAGTAATACAAAGTAAAAGCCAGAAAACAAAAAAAGTTTACTTGTCTGCTTTACATATGTAAGAAAGATGTAATCATATGAGGCAATGACTTAGTTTCAAGTCTCTAGTATGAAAAAGCAAATCCTCACAAAAGCAAAAGAAAAATGTGACATGATGTGGTGGGTTGACTTTCATGGGCTGTCAGTTGCTCACTGAACTGCTCTACTACTCCCCATCCTTCACAGAACAAGTTGAAGAAAATAAGATACAAAACCTTTGTGGGCTGAGATAAAGGCAAATTAATTGAAAAAAGCAATGACTGTGCAGAGAAGCAAAAGAAATCAAATGAAAACTTTACTTCTCATCAGTGGAGAGATAGCCTTGATGCAGTGGGCACTGCTTAGCAGAAGCCTGGTACCTTAGGAACGCCTTTCCAGACACAGACACAGATACAGAGTATAAGATTGTGATCTGCTTCTGTGGGGAAGTTAACTTCCAAATGAATTTCCAAATGTATGAAAAAAGTGTTAAGAACTACTTTTGAATTCATCTAATTAAAAAAAATATCCTGTGAACTATTTATGTTTTACACAGCAATTAATAATGCATCAAGCATGGAGAGGGAAAGCACCTTCCTAAAGGAATTGAAGACCAGGTCAAATGTTTATCTGACTCTGGCAATAGCCATCACAATACTAGGACAAACAAGAAGTTCCTTATAAACGACTGGTCATTTGACACTAGCCAACATGAAGAGCTGGGAGGCAGAGGAAAAACACATGAGATTTTTCTTGGTTTTATATTTAGCATCTTCCTTTTTCTTTCTCTTATTTACTTTGCCTTTCATTGATGAGAAAAAAAGACATTTTGAATGCCAATTGAAACTGCATGTCAGATGTGGTCTGGACTCCTTGGGGTTTTTGCATTCACACATGTTTTTGCATAATGAGATAGAAAATTGGCCATTCGGGTTCAAGAAATTAAAACAGAACAGCTTTTGAGATAAGGGCTCCTGTAGCAGAAAGTACATTTCACATTGCCTGATGTTTGTTTAGTCAGGTCATAGCAATAAACAGCGGATTAGTTTTTGTCAACTTATGGATGGTACTCTAGTTTTTCAGATGATGCTAGAAGCTACTGTTGCTACGAATCTTTTGTCCTCCACCTTCCACAATGACCAGATGTATATCATCACACACACAAATGTATGTGATCACAAATGTGTACGTGGTCTCAGATGTATGTGATCACACGGAAATCTGAAAGGAGAATTTCCCGTTATTCACTGCATTGTTTTTTTTGTACTGCAAGATGGATCTTTTTTTTTCACTTACTAAATAATCACGAAAATGCAAGCATTTGTAAAAAAATCCCACAATCTAACACCTGTTCCAACACTAGCAAACACCCTGTGACATCCCTTGAACTGGAACTGCTTTTATACAAGTCAGCAATCTTTCTTGTTGACTCATGCTACTGATGTACCTCTGGGTTTTCCCATACACTTCAGTGGAGGATTTCTGTAATTAAAATTATTTCCTTACTCAAATTTTCAAATGATGTTTTATACCTGCAAGATCTTCTTTGGAGGAAACCAGTCGAGGAGAGCTGTTACCTGGCTCAATTCTTAAAGATAATCTGGAAAAACAAGTTTTTAGAGAAATTAACAAAAAAAAAAATCTCAATAGAAGTTGAAAGAAATTGAAGAAGTAAATATTTTGGCAGTGCTAGTTAGGAATTTTACTTTCTTGGAAGTGTAGTTATTTATTCTGTGATGTAACAAAACCATTTTTTTTTTTGACGTAAATCACTACCTGTCAGAACCAAGAAAGAAACAGTGAGGAAAATCTATGCAAGCAGAAAGAGAAATCATTATTTAATCCTCCCTCTCAGTTTAAAGTCTTTCACCTTGGGGAAAAAACTTCAAAAAGTTAGTAATTTAGATACAAAACTAACATTTTATTCCCTCTAAAGATGAAAGCAAATTTACCATGTCGAAATGTGCACACAGAAATAGCTACTTCGTTACTGTGACTTACAGAAAAGAAGCTTAATAGGGCAAAGTGACCAACACTTAATAGTAAAAGAAGGTAATCAGAAGAAAGCAGTATATGCCATGTGGCCTCACTCCATGTGTTTTATTATGTACTCACTCACTCTTGTGTTCTCAGCACTCCAACAAATCTCAATACCCCAATGCACATCCCATCTGCCATTTCTCAAGTTTAGGCAGTCTTAACTTGACATTCACGGGTCCTTTGCTCTGTACCAGTCTGACAAAAAGGTACGAAGGACTAAAATGTTCAGTAAATTTTAATGGAATAGGCATAAATCCAAAGGAAATAACTGCTGTCATTGCACAGCAGTGAACACGCACAAAAGCTGGAAGGTTTCTAGCCGCAGCACCCTGCTGTGCACCCCAAGGAAAGGCTTTCTGACTTCAGATAAAAACATGCAAAGGGGTGGAGGGACAAACCTATGACAGCATTTCAAAATACCACGTATGGCTCAGCCATCACTTTCCTTATTACTCTTTATTGGGAATACCTTTTAGTTCCTTCTCTACAATATTCCAACATTGTCAATTACGTTTTAGTGTGAAGTCGGTTAAAGCTATGGTCCATTTCATGTTTTCAAATTTCTATTCTGACATTACTAGATTCTTTTAACTACCCAAAGTAATGTATTTCAAGCAGGTAATGAATCATTCCTTCCCAGACTACTTTTCTTTCTGTCAACTTGATTTCTGTGACCAGGAAGCAGTAACATAACTCGCCTAGAGAGTTACAGTAATACAAGTCAGTGCATGATTCAAATGTTGATCACGCAGAAATTTCTTTCAGTATGGAAAAAAGCCAAAGGAACTTAATAAAGTCCTTCCCTGTAAAAAAGGCCCTGCTGTGTGAATTTATCTTCCACGTCCGTAGAAATGTTCCAGTTGCATCCCTTGCAGAGTTGTTATTCTTTCGTTCACTTTTAAGGATGATCTGCTCCCTCAGTATAATCAAACTATATGATTTCCATGCCATGAGCTTGATTTTTGCAAAGAAAGCTTTTTAGATTTTTTTTTTGTTTGTTTGTTTAATAATCTTCTGCAGAAACTGTGCCAGAGATGCTATTCAGAAATTTGGGTATTAAGCCCATTTTACTGGGTTAGCTCATATTTGACAAACCAAAGTCCCCAGGCAGAGCAGGCATTTCAAATTGTTTCACAGTTTTTCTCCAAATGGAAGCAGACAACCCTCCTTCTGGTAAACCATCACTGTTCCACAACTGCTAATTTCTTCTGTGTCTGTCTGTACAAGGGAGATGTTACTGGTCTTTTCCTACTTGTGAAAACAGCATTTTTAGTTTCTGCCAGCTTTGAGAAACTCATCTCTGAAACTCTTCCCTTACTCTGTATCACAGAAGGTACTCAGTTTTATTAGTCCTCTGTGGCAATAGCCACAGTTTATCTGGTCACTGTGGGAACATTCATCTAGTAAGTCCAGTGCTAAAAGCTATGATTGCAGTTCAGTCCATGCAAGCCAATAGCTTCTTTCTTTTACCGTGATGTGATTTGTAATGGATTCCTCCTGGAAATTTTTTGCTTGTTTAGAATAAAATTAATTTAAATCTGAATATAAAGATTAGAGACCATATTTATTCCTAAGCATACTGAACTGATTTGTGCTCATTAAGCAGGTCTAGTCTAGAATTTCAGATAACTAATTACAGAATCACGTATTTTTTATAGCAAGAATGGCAGGACTACTTCACATACCTCATAAGGCCAGAAATCATTTGTCTAACATCACAATTTTTACCAACTTCATCAGCTTACTGTGTATCAAGATCCTGGATCCAGTACAACTCTTACATATTTGAAAAACAGCACAGGTGAAATACTGCCTATGAATATGTACATCAGAGGGAAGTGCTATCACCTGATAACAGATTCAAGGCAAGTGCATTCTTACACCTTCTTCAGTGACAAATGCAAGTGAGATCAACTTCCATGAAACTACTTGCACTATACTATTTCTTTCTGTCTAAAATTATTCTTGTAAGGAAGAAAATAGGAACATAACAGCAGGAAAAAAGACCTAATACCTTTATGCTTTTAACAAGGTTTTAGGAAGAGGCATGCTATGTTTATACCATCTAGAAAGCATGTGTCTTGTGTGCTGCACTTAGAAATTCACCAACAGCGCAACAGATGAGTCTTCAGTGCTATAAAATGAAGATTACATCATTCTCCGCAGGTCATCTCCCTAGACTACGTGAAGTTAGATAATGTTGGATATCTGGTAATATTTGGTAATCTGCACTCTGAATCTTAGCCCTTTCTAAGTCTCTGACAGTCTGGACATTGACTTCCATGATGCTAGAATTCTGCAATATTTTCAGAAAAACTAGAATGCAATTTATCTGTTTTTAACCTATGAAAATACAGGATGTATTAAAAGAAGAACAACCAAAAGAGAGCCTAAATATATTTGGTAAATATAAAATACTCATGATGACATGTTATATTTAAAATAAACTGTTGAGAAAAGGGAATATATTCTGACAATGAGGTGTCATTCCTGAGCCACATTCTATTCCCCCTCTCCTCCAGAAGACTGGAAACAATCAAAAACATTCTTTATTTCAAAGAGGAGATATTGACAGTCAGTGCAGTTTCAACCAGGCCCGGCTTGTTTGTCATCACCCAAATTCAATTTTGCAATTCCTCTGACACTCCATTTTCCATGGAGCAGCACAAGTTCCATGCATGCACACACATGCTCCATGTCTCCCTAACAGGACTCCTGGAGCCAGAATCTCTGGCTACTGAGAGGCTTAGAAAGAGAGAGAGACTTTTAATAGATCAGTACAGACTTTGAGATCTGATGTGCTTACGACCAACATGCATCATCTATCTTCTCACACACCTAACGACATTCTCACAGCTGACTGTCCACTGTCATTCACTAGCATGGCTTCAAATAAAAAACTACCTTGGTTCCAGCATGCCTAATAAACCACTCATAAGGCATAAAGACACTCTGTTTTGTGTTTGCCCCTGTGTATCATCAGAGATTCACCTCAGAAGTTACTATATTCTTCCAATATCACAGTACTATTTTGTTTCAGGAATTCTTTTCAAAAACCAAATCTTTGCTTTACCATGGTAAGGAAGCCTAGTTTTAGTGCATGGTCTAAATGCTGACATATGAAATCTCAACATTCCAAAATTATACTGCAAGAGTTCAGCTAAGACATATGTCAGGATAAATCCTAGATATCAGCCTCAGAAACTGCCCATAAGAAACTGAAATTTCAAAACAGAGGAGTTATTATTAACAATCTAAGGTGATACAAAAATTAAAAGTAAAATCTCTAGGAAAAAAACCAGCATAGAGATTCGCTGAATTAACGAATACCAATCTACTGTTGGAAATTAGGACAAAGCTTCTACAGAGCAGGCACAGGAAGAGTATGTGAAGGCTTTGTTCTTGGATAGTAGAAAGATGACTGAACAATTTCTGGGGTTTTTTTAAGCCTGATACTCAAAATATTTTCTGGAACATGTTAGGGCAGGTATGCTCTGGAAAGTAAGATGGACGGACCTCTATTACAACCTAGTTTTAAATAACACTCTGCTACTGGACCACACAGCTCATTTAGAGTAACCTTCCTGGTAAGCAGGAAAAGAGGAACCAAACACAATGCAGAATATAAAATAGTGCATCAGTGTTGAACACAGTTCTCTCTCATGGAAGAATGCTCTCCAGTACAGGATGGAACTATTGCTAGGACAGGACCAGCCGCTGCTACTCAACTTTTCTTATATCAAGCAAGTGAATGAAGAAAAAAAATAGTCTCACACAGAAGTTTAGCTGCTCCATAAGAAGGCTTAACAAAACTTATTCATCTTTGCTGAAACAAGGATGATGTTAGTCGCAACAAAGCAGTGAAGTCCTCAAAGCTGTCCCTTAGGGCATTTCTGACCATTATTCGCATACCAAACAAGATGGGTCTGGCATATCTGGAACATTCTAGGCTGCCTGTCTAGCATTTGAACAGTAGGTCCTATGACAGTAGGTCAAGCAACAGTAGGTTGCTGGAAGCTTCTGCTGGAAGGATACTGTCCCAAGTCTCCCCCAATATTCTCCTGGAGAGGCTGCAGCCCATGGCTTGGACAGGTGCACTCTTCACTGGTTGGATAACTGGGCCCATAGAGTGGTGGGGAATGGTGCCATATCCAGTTGGGGCCAGTCCCTAATAGGGTTCCCCATGGCTCAGTATTGGGCCCAGTCCTATTTAATATCATTGCTGATGATCTGGACTAGAAGATTGAGTGCACTAACTCTAAGTTCATGGATGACACTAAGTTGGGTGGGAGTGTTGATCTGCTGAAGGGTAGGAATGCTCTGCAGAAGGATCTGGACAGGCTGGATTGATGGGCTGAGACCAACGATGTGAAGTTCAACACGGCAAAGTGCTGGTTCCTGCAGTTCAGTTCCAACAACCCCATGCATTGCTATAGGATGGGAAAGAGGGGCCGGAGAGTGGTCCAGGAGAAAGGGACCTAGGGGTGCTGGTCAACAGCAGCTGAATATAAGCTGGTGTATGCCCAGGGTGGGCAAGAAGGCCAAGGGCTTCCTGGCTTGTATCAAAAGTACTGTGGCCAGCAGGACTAGGGAAGCGGTTGCCCCTCTGTACTGGTGAGGCCAAAACTTGAATCCTGGATTCAGCTCTGGGAACCTCACTGCGGTAAAGACATTGAGGCACTGGAGCATGGCCAGAGAAAGGCGATGAATCTGGGAAAGGATCTAAAGCATAAGGCATATGAGGAGCGGCTCAGGTTGCTGGTGGGGCTTAGCCTGGAGAAAAGGAGGCACAGACTTTCTCTACAGCTCCCTGACTGGAGGGTACAGCCAGCTGGGGAGTCGGCCTCTTCTCTCAGGCAACAAGCAACAGGTCAAGAGGGAATGGCCTCAAACTGTGCCAGGGGAGCTTCAGGTTGGACATCAGGAAGAATTTCTCCACAGAAGGGGTTGTCAGGCATTGGGAAGGGCTGACCAGGGAGGTAGTGAAATCACCATCCCTGGAAGTGCTGATCCCAACAACTGGATGTGGCACTCAGTTTTACCCAATCTAGTTGACAAGGTGGTGATCAGTCAAAGGTTGAACTTGATGATCTTGGAGATCTTTTCCAACCTTAACTATTCCATGCTTCCATGATTCTATTTTGTGCCTGTGGAAGAGGCAGTCAAGCCACAATTACAGCTACCGAACCATATGGCCACTGGATCACCATGAATCGCAGACTAACAGTGAAGGTTTTCTTCTGCCTCGCCTTTCATCACAATTCTTGGTGGAAAAGGTCCAGGGAATATAGCTGCCTGGGAGGCTTGCTGAAGATGAACTGTAACCAAGGTTTACTGTTACAAGTACTAATGTAAGTACTAATACTTAATATAAGTACTAAGCACCTGCCATTTAATTCCTGTTCCTATAGGACTGGAACTAACATGGTACAGCTAGGACTTCTATAGCACCAGCACTGCTAGGAGTCAGCATAGCCTTTTAAGTGCCTATGAATTTCTCTTGAATGTTTTCCCATAGCATCTTGCCTATCGGAACCAAAATTTGAACTGTTTTTTCTGTAAGTCATCTTACTACATTGCCTAATATGCTCTGAAGAACCAAATTATAGGCATAGATAGCAGCCAGACTGTCCTGTCCAGACAGATAATACTGTAATACAAATAACAGTCCTCAAATTGGTTTCACTCAAAAAACAACTGTGAGAATACAAGGCCTGACCTAACGATGCCAAAAGGTCAGCAAAAAAATTTATAGGAATGGCTGCAAAGTACGTCTGGTTAGGAGAGGATGTGGCATTGTGCCACAATGCTACATACTGCTAAAACTGAGCAGCTTCTGCAGAAAACAGCATACCGGCTGACCAAGAAAGATCTGTTATTTTTAGGATACAACATCATTGTCAGGGGCTTTCTGGAACATTCCTACTTGCTGACAAGCACAAACTTAAAGGAAGTAATTGGACTGGCACAAAAAATTGTAGAGGAAAGCTTTGTTTATATAAAGTGGCTGCCATATTTTCCTTTCCAGTATAATTGAGGTTCTCATTTGGCCAAATGTTTGTTGGGATTCTGCCAATACATTTTAGGACAACTATCTAAGCGTCTCTCCCCGACAGCCTGGTACTTAGTTCTGTTCTTCATGCCAAAGGTCACACACACCTCTCTGCAGAAAGCACTAATGCTGTCCCTGGCTCAAAAAGAGCAGTTACTGCAAAGAAAAAGACGGAAGAGATTCTTAACCACTCTAAAAACTTAGTACTCTCCACATTTTTAAGCCTTACAGTTTCTTCTGGCATGGGACCAGAAAATGGTATGAAACTAAAGATGCATTAAGGGAAACTGACAGGAAAATGTGAAATCAAATACTCAAAACAAAATCCAAAAACTTCTTACCAAGTGGAAAAAGGGAAGAGGAATGATGGTTTTCTTTAAGGGTAGATGTGATGAGTTTTGGTGAACTTAAATTAATTTAAAAAAAAATTAAACTTTTATTCTAATGAAACAAACATGGTAGAAAAAGATCAAAGTTCTCCAACGTATATAAGCTGTAGCAACCCTCCTGTGGTAAGAATCAAATCTTTCCCTCTTTTTAATGCCTTTTGTGACTTTAGTCCTGTTTTTTCCTTGCCACAGTGAAGCCTGGAGAGAAAACCACTAAACGTGACTGAATTAATCTCACAGATAACTAAATCCAAAGAAAAAAGTTTAAATGGTCTTTAAGACCTATCAAATATTGTCAAGCATTATCAGCAAGGTTGCTGCTAAAGTTACATTAATATTCAAATTTAAAATGAAATTACTTCTAGTTTTTACAAATATTATGTTATAGTATCATATGCTTATGGAAAGCACTTGTTTAATTCATTTTTTTCTGAAATAGTACAGTTCATGAAAGCTGTTGTATACATGGTGTTAACACTGTTGCATCATCAGGAAACTCCATCTAAAAATCAAATTGAACAATATGAACAGTTTCTTTAATCCAATCCAGGGGTTGTAAAGCCTCTGCTAACTACAGTTCTTCACCTTTACCAATGACTACTTAGTTTAATTTTTCTCAGTCTTCACAAATTTAATGAAGCACAGAAGTATGTGGGAAATTAGTAAATAATGACCATTTGTTAAATTATAACACTGAGATTTAAATCTCAGACAACCCTTAACTAAAGTCTTAGACTGCTTGACCTTTTCAAAGGCTGCGTGCACTGCTCATGGTCAATGTGCATCTCTTGCACAGTGTGTCTGTGTGTGAAACATACACTATATAACGAGACTGAGTAAAGGAAGAATTTACACATTCTACCATCAGTACTCTGGCAGGAATTCGAATTCCATGGAGCAGATAAATTTTGCTACGAAAACATTAAACACTTCCTTTTTTCTCCCCAATTATTTTCCTACAGAAACATCACTATTCTTAGTATCTGTGATCAACCACACACAAAAGCACAAACATCTCAAATCAGCACCAAGCACGAGCTTTTGCAGTGAATGACCCAGTGCTCTTTCAGCTTCTTTTGCAGAAGTTTAGCCTAAGCAAGGGGACAAATTTTAGACATTTTATCTCTATTACAAGTATGCCCCGATAATACTTGAGAAGTTCCAAAAGAAGACCTTTACTTTTAGAACTATTCTCTAAGGGAAAGCAAAGTTCCACATGCATTCATCACAAGAATCAATCACATCCTATCAACAGATCTGGTCAAGGTATAGTCCTGCATGCCCTGCATCTGGAGCCAGAGCTCAGAGGAACAGCTGGAGTTGCCACCAACTGCAGCTATATTCAAAATCGAAAAGACAATTGTCTGACCCATGTTATGCTAAAACATTGGCTGTTTTGTCTCAGTTATGATGACACCTTTTTTCCATCTCAGCAGGAGGTTGCATCTGTATGCCAGCAGTGTCAGCACTAATTGCAGCAAAATGTAAATGGTTGGTGCAGGGCACTCTTCATATGCATATGTACATGCCCCCACACTGGTAATGCAGAGTCTTCTGATTACTGAATATGCTCTTTTCTTTTCACAAACACTAACAGGTAGCCTTCACTTCATTAACTGATCAGGTTTCAACTTTAAATTATTTAATTATTTATCTCACTACTCCAAAAAAGAAGAGGTTCCTGAATTCCATTACTCTGATAGTTACAAACCATATTTCAACATTTAGCTTCTAAAATTTTCTACATGTTTTATCCTTGTGATGTCATTACAATTTCATTTAAATGTCTTTTTACCCTCTCCATTTTCTTCCAGCCGTGTTTATACATAGTGATTCTCTTACCCAAAGTTCTTGTTTCCTAGGCTAAGGCCCAACCTAGTTCTTTACATCTGGTGTTACAAGATGGATTTTATTAATCTGATTGCAGCAGCATTTATTTAAACCTTCATATTTAAACAAGCATGGAAGCATGTATGGCCAGAATTGCATACAATGTAATACACATACTCCATGTAAGCTCTCACCATCTTCTTCTGAAGCAGTATGAGCAACTCTCTTTCTTCATAGAAACACTATATTTCATAGGCAGTAGGGATGAATTAGTCCTTTCATGGCTGTATCTCACTTGTGACAGATATCTACTGATGAACACCATAAACTAATGTTAGAACAACTATATAACATTTTGGGGTTTGTGTCACTACCATTTTAGTCACCAGATTCTTCCTTTGTGATATCCAAACCATGTTCTACTTCAATGAACCCTTCCATCACTGTTTTACTAGCATACAGTCAAAGTACACATAAATTCTGAGACAAAGTTCTCAACTGAAGTATTTAACAAAACTGGTAACAAGACTGGTTTTAAAGAAGTTCATTACCAACCTTGCTCTTTAAAACATACGTAAAAATATTTTATACTAGCATTGTATTACTGAACATATGTTTGCATTGAATACTTCAAATTTGGCTCACCTAAATAGCTACTCTATTTGTCAATAGCTAATTTTATAGCATTGCATCTAGTTTGGTTGAGCTATTTAAAACCTTGGTTCCTTAGCCAATGAATAAGTTTGCCAATTCTTTCAGACTTACTAGCCAGGGATTATCACTTCCTTTAACTAGAGCACATTCACATATTGACCAATGTACTCTCTGGGGTCTGCTTCAAACCTCTTCTCCGGGACTTTTGTAAACATTGCTTTAACATGCTTAAACGCCAAAAATTTAAACCCCCAAATTGTAAGTATTAACTTATTAAAAATAATAACTTGAAATTGGTAGATGTTCTTAATGTATACATTCATTGACTCTATGGTGTATTATAACACCATAGAGTCAATGCTGGACATGTTGGAGATGACTTTAGTGTTACTGAACAAAATTCCCAGAACACAATCATCATGTATTATAGAATAAAGACTAGATCTTCATCTACTCTGGATTGTTACTTTTCACTGGTATATTTCACTCTGTAAATCTGCTTATAGTCATAAAGACAGACTGTCATTCTGGATTTTACTTAGCAAACACACCCTACAACATCTTCAGCCAAGGGCTTTTTGTTCAGCTCTTAATAAAACTAATGACTAAGTAATCTTTCTGGTAAATTTCCTAATGCCTGGACAAAAGTACTTACTTGTAATTGTCATCTTCTACAAATTTCTGAAGTTCTTCAATGTAACGGACAGACTTCAAATACTTTTGCACATGGGGAAGTGTTGTGAGATGATCTGTGGAGAGTTCAAACAAACAAACAAAAACCATTAACCATTTTGGATAACCATTAACCATTATGTTATCCAGAATTACTATATTCTCAGTTGGTTTTTTTTTCTGGTTCTTACAATACCTTAATGGAAACAGAATTTATACCTCCCTAAAAAAATCAGACAGAAATACTACTTTGACTCTAAAAAGGTGTTAAAGACTTGATTGAGCAAAAGTGATGCTCTCAGTTGGTAAAGAAAATACAGATGCATTTCATCATCAGGAAAGCTGGTGGATTTTATTAGATGTTATCTCACTGGAGAAAAAAATTATCTGCTGCAAAATCTGTATGAATTTTTTGTTCATCGTTCTGTGGAAAATCAAAACCTGTCACCACAGGTATTAGAGGCTCTCATATGTCCAAGAACGAAGGAGACTTAAAAGTTATTAAATAACTAATTAATAATTACAATGCTAAATACCAAGACTGAAAGATACTAAGTTTAGAATGACAGAAAAACCTCATGACACGTGGTGCATGGACAGGAACATGCCTTGTAGTACCTAACTGAACTTTTGTGCTCTTGTAAAGGTAACTGTTTTAAAGGCACTCATGATCCCTGAATATTGTTTCAAGGCCGTATTTTAATTTTCATCTTGATTTTAACAAAAGCACTCTAAATTAAAGCATAGCACTGCAGAAAACTACCGAAACTGTAAAAAAGGAAAGGGTCAATGAAATAATGAGGTTTCTTTGTCATCCAAAGTATTCAGAGACAAAATGAAACTCACAATAAGAAAATGACACCTGAATAATCTAGCTATTCAGATTCATACATTTTTAAGCCTAGTTCCTACCTTTATACACTTTCAAATACCGAAGTTGATAAAAAAGGATAAGGTCTGGATACTTAAGCATACATAGTTAACATCTCACCTTGTTTTATCACAATCTAACAAGCCTTTTTTTTAAGCTCTCCAAAGCTGCAGCTTTTAAATTTTCTGAATTTTGATTGTTTAGCGGCACTCAAGGCTTTTCAACTTGTTACATGTTTAAGCAATGAAAAGTCATGCTAAGTCAAGAATACACTGAATATTCACTACGACACCAAAACCAGCACATTTCTTGATGTACAGCTTCACTAGCAGGCTAGAACTGCAGAAAGAATTTTGAGAGTAAAATCCTGTTAACAAAAAGAAACAACCCCTCATTTTCCTGACTTCATCCAGGAGTAACATATACAAAAGCTTAGCACAGTTGAACAACTGCCGTTTAGACCAAAATATTTCTATTTCATTTTGTAAATATATCACCAGGATGCTAACAACAAAATGATAACCAAATGAACACATTCCACACTCTATATATCGTATCTACTGCAAAGTAAAGGGAAGATATTAAGATAATTCTCTCTGATTGCCTTTGGTGGAAACAGTATATAAGCCAAATGCAATAGCTGCACTTGAAAGTATGTCATTTGTATATCATGTGCATCAGTATGTCATGTGTCATTTGTCACATGTAACAGTAAACTCTACACAACCTCTGTTACAGGTCTTACAATTTAGAATACATGTTTATATGCCCAATTTACTGGTAAGACTGAAGCTACACAGAAGTGGAAGCTACATCACTTACTAGTGTTCAACTCTACCAACATTAGCCTCTTGTGTTCCTTCAGGGCCAAAATCAGCTTCCACAATTTTGCACTAAAGAAATTTTAGTGAAGACTTGGTAGGCATAACAAAATTTACCAACCATAGTTGCAGGATACTTGCAGATCAGCTATTATTCGGAGAATATTGTTCATTTGATTGGATCTTTGTTCATTTTCCATTATGCTGTCTGAAGCAGGATATGCAGAATCAATGTAGATTAAATCCAAGAGATAAATTCCTGAAACAAACAAATTAATCAACCAATTGATCTAGTGTTTCAAACAGAAACAGTTGCATTATTTATAATTAATATAGCAGCCAGAAGCTGTTTACCCCCACTGTGTTCTGGGCCCATTAAACAAAGGAGAGCTTGGGATTTGCATTTTGAAAAATTCTGTAATTACTGCTTGAGTTCTATGACACACCTTAAAAAGACAGAAAAGCTTAAGGACACTAAAAAAGGAGTGAGAGCTGCCCCAGCCGATGGTGCTGACAGTTGGGGGACACAATGCTGCTGGCTCCCATGACCAGAGACCACTGCAACGCTTTGTCTGCCACCAGCGTGGAAGATCTCCATTAACTTCTCTGCCCTGAGACTTAGGAATACTTTATGGAAATCTCTTGCAAGACTTTTTCTCATTCAAGCTGAGCTTGCTGCATTATCTGTTTCTTCAGATCTCAGCCATCTTGACCAGTATGTTGCTAGCTGGATCACACTGTGTTATGTCCAGCATTAGACAGGCTGCAATACCTAATTTCTCTAGGCTTTTACCTTATTCATTCATGCATTCTGGAAAAGACTTACACTGCTTAGGGAAGAATGAATGAAGAAATCGTACTACCTGTCACTGAAAACTGAAGAGACAGACAAAGAGGCAGCTACAAGCCAGAACAAAGTTTGTTATGAACTGTTAAATGCTTTGCTTGGAAACCATTAGGCCATAACTAAACCATCTCTCAAGTCCCCAGCGAGCTGTGAATTTGGACTATGAAAGAGCCATATATGCCCATCAGACCCACTGACATGATAAATAGGAGACTGCACCGGTGACCAAAGGTAATTTAATAATCCCACCAAAACCACAAGGGACATTTAGACCTTGTAAATGAGTGGAATATAGCTGGATTAACAACTGAACAACATACAAACCAACAGGAATTTCCAGTCATGCTAGAGTTAAAATAAAGAGATCCTTAGAAATCAGATCAAGTTTTACAGTCTAATTTAACTTTCTGCAATGAAACAGATCAGTCCGCTAAAAATTTTCTTCCCATATTAAAAATCCTCTCTCTTAAAAAATATTTCTCATAAATATGAGAACAGTTTATAAAGCAGAGGTTCATATGACTCAGACTACCTTAACAGTTTTATCTTAAGAGTAACCTGGGGTATTTATTGCTTTCTCCCAAAAAGTATCTTCTAAAAACTATTCTCAATTTATCTTCATTTCTCTCTCTACACATTTCTACTAGAGAAAGACAGAATGACGTATCGTCAAAAGTTATGAATGTTTTGAGTGATTGTTTTATTTGCTCTTTTTTCTTAAAACAAAATGAAACCATCTGTTTTTGCAATTTATATTAGTAGTTTGCAGTTCTGCACCTACTGGTAAGTATGCCAATGTGATTCTACTTCTCTCAGCTACAGTAATTTCCCAAGCCAAAGGATGAGTGAGTTTAAGGAAGAGCGAGTGATCGGTGTTTGCTTTCCTAGATTATCAAAATATATACAAAAGCAGAGAGGTAAAAAGAAAAAAAAAGTATGACTTTATGTGATTAGAAGACAGTTTTCTACAAGTTTGTCAACAGCAGCAATACTTGCTGTTTCTTTGTCCTTTTTCACTCTTGTGAAGACAAGCTATTAATCATACCAGTTTTAAATTTCACATATACTAGAGAAACATAAACAGCACTTTTGTCCTGCTTTGTTTCCACATCTCAGTCTTAGATTTTAGAGAGGGAAAAACAACCCCAATAATTATTTTCAGCTTTTCTGAACTTTATCTGAACAACGGTTTCAACCACACAGGGAACTGCTTCGGCCATCATCCCATACACTCGAGAGATCCTAACACCTACACAAGGCCAGCATGGACCAGGCACTTTACACCTCAGAATGAGGGAAGAACTCCAACTTTCCTAGTATGAGAGTGGCTTTGTAGCAGTTTATTGCTGAGTTTTTGCAATCCCAAGGTTTTGCAATGGCCTAGAGATCCTGCCTAGACTGAGGTTCCATACAGCAGCTCTTCACTGTCCCCTATTGTCAAGTGGCACAGCAAAATGTAGTAAAAATTCTGTTTGCTCAAAGCCTTTACACTGCAACATGCCTTATGGCAGCCTGGGTCAAGGCCACTTCCCAGCTATTTTGAGAAACTCTGCAGCTATTCTCATTGATATTAAAGGTACTTCCACTCTGTAGCAGTGGTTGTAAGCATTTTTTCAGGACAAAGAATCTATTTTCCAGGACAACATACAGATGAGGACCAACAAGTTATACAAGCACCAAAAAGGATGAAAGCGTATTATCCTAGGCCCTGTAAATTCCAAATAAAAGTGTAAGGAAATGGGCTTTTGGTAGGTAGTGGGGCGCAGGAAGAAAAAACCCAAACCGATAGATGTCAAAAAAATTAAACTGAATGTAATATGCTACAATATAAAAAGAACATATTTTTTGTAACGACACATCAAGCTACACCTTTCCCATATTGTTCCTCTCCCTCTCTTCCTTTAAAGCAAGAAAGATAATTAGGTTTTAATGATTTTTTTTTTAAATCTCGGCAGTGATATTTTAAACTCTTCTCTACATATGATGTGCTAGTAGGTATAGATAAGAATCAGTTTATTTTGCACAGAGAAATGACAAAATTACTCCTTTCAGCAAAAGACTTCAAGACCCGTTTCTCAAAGGAAAGCCTCAGGGCTGCCCCATGCCAAAGCAAACACACAGCACTAGCTTTTCAAACTTTGGCTCACATTTGTGCTACTGTGCACTGAAAAAAGCTAGGATGTGAGGCCATCGGGATGTTTTCCAGAGGCTGAGCTCATGGGCAGCTTCTTCCACAGGCAAGTATCATTTTCCAGTGATACTCACTTCTCTCCATTGTCACCAGAACGAATTTTGCAGCTGGATATTGTAGGCAGACAACAGTGTTCATTAGTTTATGGTCCCATGGAAGTAACAACCTATGCTAAGGAAAAGTATGGCCAAATAATGCAGGACTACATCTATTAATGAAAATCACTCTGTGTAAAGGGGACCAGGTCTTTTTAAGTTGGCAAAAAAAACCCCAAACCTGTAACATCAGGCTTTTAAACTTCTACTGGAGAGGGCAAACAAAGCAGTAATATTAGTAACAGTTTAAAGACAGGAAAACACTAGTACAGCAAAAAAGTGAACTTCAAATGTAGCAGTCAACGCCACCCGGATAGCACATTTTGAGTGCTCCATCCACCAGACAATTTCCAAGGCTAAATTTTACGGAAAAAAACATTTATGGAGAACTGCAGTGTTCAGCAGGATGCAAACCTAAGTCAGTATACTCGTGTCTTGATTTACAGTTAAGTTGCTCCTATTATTTTCTTTATTCAATACTCAAGGCTTCTAAGATAGTAGCACTGAGGCAGATGATAAATAAGCATACTTTGGAGTTGATTGGTACTAACAAAGAGGTCTTAAGAAAAATACTCCCAAGCCTTTGCAAATCAGTGGTTATTCAGCTTCACTCACTTCTGAAGAACCTGAGCTGGAGCATGTAAGCTTTAAAAGGTTCAAGAAAATCTACGGTGTGCAATTTGTTCCTCGTTAAGAAAGACTGACATAACATGCTATGAAAGACAAAACACTTTCAGTCCAGTAAATCACATGTACAAAATTATACTAATGAGAAAAGCTGGGCAGGTATTATTTTAAATAGCAGTAGAAAAATCTGTTTTTTAAGGCATTGCCTGCAAGTTAGAGAGCCTGGGTTCAAGTTTTCTGTTCTGTCACAGATTTCTTTGACCTGAGCAGCACCATTTACTCTTAACAATTCAGAATTTCAAATCTCTTTGGGGGTTTATGACAATTTGTAGGCACAAGGTGTAATCCAAAACTTACAGCACCTAAAATTGTTTCACAAATTCACACTGCTGCAAAACTGATCATAAAAAAATCTGTGCAGATATAGACTGAAAACTTGCATCATTATCAACTGTGTCTTTTTTACTTTTTATTTTTTAAAACTTTTAAAATAATGAATATAAAACTATACTGTAAAATAGTAGGGCTAACAACCCCAAAATTAGCTGGTTAAACCACACCACTACTGCATACTTGATACATACGTTCATGCACAGTGCCCTGTTAAGGGTCTGTGCAATTCTGCAAATGCAAGTAAGCTAGGAAACAGCTGCTGTATGCTATTTTTGTCAGTCAGACATTCACTACTTTGCAACAAAAAATAATTAGCTGGTAAAGTATTTCACACTAGCCTGGGGACTTCAATTTATTATTCTTAAGTAACATTTTGATCAAGTACTATAATAAACTATCACATTTATTTGGTAAATTGTACTATTATGGTGAAAACCACAAACACATGCTGCAAAAGGAGGTAAAAAAAAGTTAAATGTTTTAATGAACAATTTAGTTCCCTACTTACAATCATGTACAATTCTAAAGATATTCACAGCCCCCATGCACATATGCTGCCATGTAACACAGATGCCTGGGCACAGAGCATTCCTTCAGCAGGGGATGCAGGATCTGCAAGATACGGAGTAACTGGCACACGTAACAGAAGAGAATCTATGGAAAGTAATTACTTTCCATTTTTGCTCCTCACAAACTGAATAATGACACTGGTTTGATAGGAGAGCCAGAAGAGACAAGGATATGTTTCCAATTTGTAGTCAACTACATTTATGAAAGCATTTTCTACATACAGTAGTATGGTTGTATCACACTAAACAAAGCAGAGGACAGAGGGACAGTAACTTATCAATTAACTATGTGGTAGAGAGTCCAAAATTACTACAGTCAGCAGTTTGTAAAACCAAAGACGCCATTGTTAGGAGATTAGCTCATAGGCAAAAAAGCCAACTGTTTTGTGGTATCGCTGGTTTCAAGAAGACTGGATATTTTCCATGGATTAAGGGCTGGAAAAATTTTCTACAAAACCAAATGTATATACTGGTTAGCCTTGGTAGGATTCGGAATACTCTAAAAAAAACTGCAGACAAACCTTTGGTAAGGCAACACCTTGTGATTTGTAACATACAGAAATGTATTCATTATAAAATGTCTCAAGAGACATTTTACACACTTATGACATGGTCCCACAGATGGCCATCAAGGTGATTACACTATTGGTAAGCTTGTCATAGGAAAAAAGGCTAAAGGAATTGGGTTTGTTCAGCTTAGAGAAGTGAAAGGGCAGGAAGGGAACTGAACTGGTCCTCCAGTACCTACAGAGCAGCCACAGGGAAGATGGAAATACTCTCTCTAGAGTGATAGCAATAGGTCAAGAAGTGATGGGGGGCATTCTATCTGCGAATAAGCAAATTCCTTCTCGGCGAATACACTTAAATATTGAAATAGGTTTCCCAGAGGAGGGTGGCAATTTCCCTTGCTGGAAATATCTAAGATATGGCTTGACCGGACACTTGATAACCTAATTTACGGCCCTGCTTTCCACAGAAGGTAGACCAGATGAACTCCAGGGGTCTTGTCAAGCCACAACTCTATTGTTCTACAACAAGTTTGATAAAAGTGCTAGCCTATACCTGCATATCTATTACTGAAGGGGAGTTTGGAGTACAGTAGTTACATGGACTAATTTGCTGCAGCAGGAAGGCTCTGTATGTACAAGCAGACAATGGACCCTGACTGATTTTAACTGTGAATAAAGCAAGTATTTCAAGCAATCTCTTTTATCATCAGATATAAGCAAAATTTACCTTATAAAAATGTAGAGCTAGAGAGGGCACCTTATTTTGGCTCAATCTGCCTCAGCAACATCAAATAACAAAATTAAAACTTGGTGTTGATCCCATGGTCTTTCCTGAGTGACCTCATCCTATTCAACAACTGGAATTAATCATCCTGCATTTGTCACTGCAGCAATGAAGCCTAATATAGAAAAACAGATCAGAAACTGCAGCAAAAACCAAGCAACTTTCAAACTAAGATATCAGTTTGTGAAAGAAAATGTTACCAAGAACTTAGCTGGAATTACATTCAAGAAGTTGTACCACAAATCATCTCTGACTGGTTCAAATAATTTTGTTATCCACTGAAAACAGGCTAAAAAATTCTGAAGCTGTCTGGAGCTTTCTACCAAAGCTTTCCTCCTAAACAAATCAGATTTTCTCCAGAATACTGTAAAATATTTTTTTTTTATTTTTCCCCCAAACCCAGCTATTTCCCAATACTTTTCCCATGAATCAGGAAAAATACATTACAGAAGATTAAATGCTTTAAGAGTGATGCATTTTAACATTTTAAAACATATGCTATCCAATGTCAGAAAGCAGAAAATGTTTCAAAAAAGACTATAGGAAAAAGGCAAAGGTACAATAGCTGTTTTCCAGATGTTGCTTCCCTTCAGCAGCAAGTGGTGGTTAGGGACTTCCTGAGACAGATCTTATATAAACACTTTTGGGTTTAAGTCTGGGTGGTAATTTTTCTTTACAATGTTTTTTCTCTACAATGTTTTTTCTCTGGATCTATCAATTTTTTCTTTTTCCTGCTATTCCTACAAAAACACTCTTCCTTTTTTAACTTTTGAGTTTGAAAGATCTTGTGGCAAATGAATCTGGCAATTGAACTGCACCCTGTCTGGCGAAACAATCTGTTTGATTTCCCAAAGTTTACCTTTTTAAGATTGCCACATTCTTATCTCTTTCTGCTTACCTTGAATTTCTGATCACTGACTCAAAGTTAATTTCTATGACCAGTTTTATAGTATTTTCACTTATTCTCAAAGCCAAGTCTTTCAAACCACTCCTTCCCAACGGCATTACCCTGCTGAAGACAACTGTCAGACTTCACAGCCAGAAATAACAGGATATTAGTACCTTTCTGCTAGTAGGATGTTTTATTCTCTAATCACAGACTCTAATGCAAGGTGATCGCCAAGATTCTCAGTATGAAAGACAAATGAACTATGAAATCTTTTGCAAATCACATCATTCAGCCTAAAGCATCTTAAAAAACCAGTGAACTGCACTTCACAGTATTACAAATCCAAGGAAAAGGTATGCCCATTTGGTCCAAGCAGAATGCCCACACAAAGGCAAATCCCGTTTTTCTCTTCAGACTTCCCCAAAGAGCAAACACCTGATGTTATCCAAACAATTCAATTATGCTACAAACACCTGGCACATCCAAAGAAAAGCTCCCTGTCATCTATCAAGTCGGCACTTTTATTTTTCCCTGTAGACAAAACTGCAGCAGGTTGAAGAAATAAGCTTTGTCATATGCTATTTGGAACAACCCATAGACAAAAGCTTCCAGGAACAGGTTATTTAGACAGCTTTTAAGAGATGAAAAAGCATTCAGTACTTGATCAAAAGGCTGATCTGTGTAAAAATATGTTTCTTGTTCAGCAAAGAGGACAGTCAAAGAAACAGAGTTTGCCTATTTTTGATTTTTCAAATATTTTAGTTAGAATGTAGTTACCTGTAAGAGAACGCCAATGACTAAAAAAATATACCACAAGAGAAGTGTCTAGGCTCCTTCACTGAGTTAAAATTTTAAGCATTTAATTGCACTTATTAAAGTGCCCTAAAATCAATGGACATGAACTGTATGTTAGAGCTTAAAACTGGTTATAGGTATTTTATAAATATGGGCCTAAATAAACAACCTCATCCTCAGGAAATAGTTTTTTTTCAAGAACCTTGGTTTTGCAGGGTATAACTTCAAGTTAGAAACCTGTATTTTCCTACAAAAGCAAAGAATCTAAAACTGTTCATTTTAAAATGAAAACTAAATACTCCACCCAAGTAGTAATCTAGCTAGAAAATCACCTATCTAGCTCTGCAAGTAGTTAAGAATTGGAGAAACTGATCAGGAAATGATGACAGGAGACAACCACTCTAATATCCTGAAAAACATTCATGGCAACCCACTCCCTTTGCTCTTCCTGCTCCCACTTCCCTCCCTTGAGCAGCTCTGTGTATCCTAGGCTGAAAAAGCACCTTGGGAAGGAAGGAGTGTGAATCATACATATGTTGAAAGAAAGTTTAATGGGAATATTGGTGTCAAAAATTAACAGAATTATCACTTTCATGTTCTATTAAGCCAGCTTTTTCAATATACAACTGGTACACTGGAAAAGCTTTGGACCACTTTAATCCCAAGCATCCAGACTATGCTCCTAAACAGCATTGAAATGGCCACTCCACTCAGTGGTCCTCTCTCTTTAGAATAGAATGGAATAAGCTTCTGAGTTAAAATAGACAATAATTAACAGTAAGCTGAAGGAACCACAGGCCATACAGGAAAGGTACAAAAAACTTTAAAAGCCTAAGGCATACTGAATTGATAGTGTAATATAGTTAGGTGTGGGGGTTTTTCTGCCATTCACTTTTATGATGGAAATAATTTATCATTATAATAACAACTACTTGTTAATGTTTTAACTTGAACAGAACTAGTTTTAATACAGTATCTTTAAACCTCTTTTGTCCTCTGCTTAATTCAGGTGCTCTCATATTGGTTTCCTCCAATTCTACAAAACCCAAGTATCTTCAAAACTGACAAACTGCAAACAAACACATTATTACAATATGATATCGCTTTCTTATGATGTCAATGAGATACAGTGACTGAATCAACCATTTTGTTTCCGAAACTGTAATAAAAAAATAACGTTTTTATGTTGCCAAGTTTCACTTTTAATTTTGGTGATTTCTTTGCAGGATTCCCAGCAAGTTATAAAGGCAGATTTTACATTCATTCATTCATTCGACAAATCTTTTTTAGACCCGGAGGTAATAGCTAATAACCAAAAACATTCTTCACACACAGAGTTCCATAATAGCTAATTTTTAGAGAGGTTCCAGGAAAATTGCAAGAATTCCCAGCATTCAAACGAGAAACAGGCTTTAGATTACCAGGACAAGTATGAAGAATCATTCAAAATGCACTGAGGTTCAGCCGAATAATGAATTCTTAATATGTATGAGAATGTTTTAGGAGCTTGCTTGAATTTGGACAATTTTATTGTCCATTATTTCTGCTTTCGAGCCGTTGCCGGACAAAGATGACCTAGGAAGTACTAAGAAAGGAGCCCCTCAGCGCTACACTGGGCGCGTCTGCTGGCTCCGCTGGCGCCCGCCCGAGTGCCTGGGATAAACATCCATCTCTGCATCCCTGAGCACGCCGTGACGAGATCCTCCGGCAGGAAGTGCCCCCGGCCCCGACATTTTGGGGCCGAGTCCCGTGCAGTTACACAGCCTCACTGCCGCTTGATCTAACAAAGCGGACCCGCGTTCCTCGCGGTCTCCGCAGTTTCCCGTTAAGCCCAGCAGTAGCGTTGTCTCGCCGCTGAAACTCGGCTTCCCCCGAGGCCGGGTCCGGCAGCCTGGGCGCGGCGGGCTCGTCCGGGCTGGCCGCAGCACCAAGCTCCTCCCGGCAGCCCCGCTGCCGCGGCAGCCCGGGGGCGGAGGCAGCTCGTCCGCCCAACCAGCGCCCGGCAGCTCGCCGCTGCTTTGCCTTGTCTCCCCCTTTCCCGACCAGGATAAGCCTGCCACAAAGAGCAGGGGTTCAAATGAGGCTGCTCCGGGCCGCCTGAAGGGACGGCCGGGAGCACCGGACGCCCCGCGGGAAGGCACCGCTTCGGACGCGGGGCACAGCCCGGGCTGACGAGCCCAGAACGGTCCTGAGCAAGAAAAACGCAGACGAGGAGAAGAATTGCGCCTCTCCCCCCAGTACGTCCCGTCTGGTCCCAGCACGGCACACGCGGGCTGCGGGTCGCCGAGGCGATGTCACTGCGGTCGGGCCGCGGCGGCAGCTGCTGACGGGAGCGGCCGGGAGCGGAGCGACGAGCCCGACGAGGCGCGGTAAGGACGGGCAGTGCCGCGGCTGCCGGACGGGTGCGCGGGTCCGTACGAGCGGCTACGAGCAGCTCCCGCTGTACGGAGCCACCCAGCCAATGCAAGCTCATCAGAGCAGGACTGCTCCCTAAGATAAAGCAGCGAGCCTGGTTTTTGACTTCAAAAAACACCCCGAAAAAAATCCGTCACATATTAAAAGTTGTAAAGATAGCAGAGAAATTACGTGCCAGGCAGTGAAAGCCTTGATACTATTTTCAAGAATACTATCTTATTTTTTTAAAAAAAATCTTATTTATTTTTGCACGTAACTTTGATCTTCACATTTCAAAGATGTGAAGATCAAAGTTATGTGCAAAAACATAAACCTGCCATCCAAGAATTTTTCTAAGATATACTGTTTTCTAAAGGACTATCTCTTAAAAATTATGAAACCTCTGTTCAGTCTTTTTTACACTCATGTCTGATTAGGAAAATACAAAACTTTCAGATACTTTAACAGTCTATAAAGTAAATATTTGAAGTATTTCACAAAAACTTAATTTAAAAAAGAAACTAGCATTTATGAGTATATTCATGTAGGCATCAAACTATTACACGATCTGCTATTTTTCACATGTCACATTTATTAAAGTATGAATCTGTTTAAAGGCTGTTATGGACAATGTGCATTGCACACATATGAGCACACACAGTATGAGCACTTTCTGGTAGTGATTGGATTAAGTGAAAATAAGGTGAGGCCGCTGTTAAGGGAAGCAGCAACAAAAGCAGTGCTTTCTTTCAGTAATTACATTCCACATCTATGACAGAACTTTAGTAAAGCACAAAGAACAATCCACAAACAACTAAAATTCTTGGTAATCAAGAAGAAAATTTGTACTTCTTGTAACTGAAGAAGCTTTTGCCAAAACTTGAGGAAAGTTACATGGCAACTAAAGATACATAATCCTCTGCAGTTTCTTGCAGCAACTGATAGTATTTCAAAAGAAAAGTTCTCCAAGACCTCATGAAGACAGTCTCGTTCCGAAGTGTTGCTTTAGTCATCCATTCCCCTCAGTAGAAAAAGTATTACCTTTTAAGAGAACTGAACTGGTGCTTGAACTAAAATTTCACTTTTAAGTGGGCAGAAAATCTGACAAGAGAATGTATCCTAACACAAGTATCTTAAAGGAATTAATTGGTTAATGCCAGTGTGGCACTTTTTACAATGGAAGCAAGTAACTAATGGCAAAACCACAAAAGTTACTCCCTCCGTACGTTTGGAGTTAAATTTTTCAATTCAGTTTAGTATCATGTTTTCATAACTAACCCTGCATGGTACTATGTGTCAGCCCTTTCCTATGTATTTACTTTAGAACATAAAGCCCAGTCTTAAAGGTTTTTTCAATACATGTGGTATACATATTACTGTACTATATTTTCACTGTGAATTGCTGTTTCCTTTTACAAAACAAAACTAAAAAAAATCACTATCTAGTTTTTCACAGCAATATTTTTCATCTAAAAGTCAAGATGTGTTTATTCTAAAAGAAACCCTGCAGCAGTGGGAGTCCCTCCTTTTAGAAAAGAGCAAACTTCACATTAAGTTTGAAGATTACTTCTGAGTGGTAAAAATTGATAGGATAAATTAACATAATTCCATGGAAGAAAACGTGTTAAGGAGTAAAAACACAGCATGAGCTCTAAGACAAGGGGCAGGGAGTAGGAAAGCAAGCAGATTCTAAAAATTCATGCTTGTCTGTCTTATCACAATGGTGTTGTGAAATCCAGATCATATTACTGGCTTGGTGCCTGGAACATGCCAGCTAACTGTAAGTCCACAAACACTGGCTATTAAAGAATTCTGCAGAAGCAAAAACCTAATATTTGTTTAAAAAAATGCAAAACCAAGCCTTCTGATCTTTTCATAGCAGGATTTCACATTTTCAACACCCTTGCTTCATTTGCTTTTATAATGCAATAAAAATGTAAAACTGGACTAATCTAAAAACATCTTTTAATATCAAAGACAAAAGTATTAAACAGTGAAGATGTGTTGCTAGCAGTTCATGTTTCTTCTTTAGAATGCACAGTTATCAAATTATGTATGAATTCACAATAAAATACAGCAGTTTATCTTTTAGAGAATAAATGCTGTCATAGCTAACGCTATGCCTTTTGTGAACATGCCTTCCTTTATATGCCTCACTGCCTGAAGACTCTGCACAGAAGATGGCATATCAGAGGTATGGAGGAAAAGACAGCCCATCAAAAGGACTCCTACCCTCGATTTATTAAATATGATCAGCACAAAAGAGCTGACTAACCCACAGAGCTGAATTTTGTAACGGTGGTTTAGCATAGCTGAATGAGCTCATCTGTATGTACGTATCATTTTTTCTTCAATCAAAGCAACCATTTCAGAAAATATGAGTGTTACCCTTTTTATATCTGTGTTTTTCACCTGTCTGGGTATTCTAAAAGGCTTTGATCTGTGAGAGTAATTACAGTGCATTCAGTTCTGGCATGCTGGACCTACACGAACTCTTAACAATCCAGCCTCTAGACTGTAAGCCCTTCCTCAGTTAGAGCAATTTGTAGAGATGGAAGTAAATGCTGAGTGTGGGACCTTGCCTATCCACTTGTTAATTAAATGGAAGCCACCTATTATAAAAAACCCAACCCACGCCACAAAAATAAAACCCTATACAGAAAATGGAGTGAAATATTTAAAGAAATTAACCCCCACAATCCTAAAATTAACTTCTAAGGTATGTAATACTCTGGGAGCCTTTTCAGGGAGGCTGAGTGACAATGATTATTGTAAAAATAACAGTTGTTATCCCAAAGATACAATGACTTAAATAGAGAATCCTAGTTTGACAGCTTCTGAGCATTCTCCTTAAGAGTAAGTCATGTAGGAAACCTACTGCATCATCTTCTTTACAATCATTATCATAGCCCAGTAAACTTGTAATGCCTCCTTAGTTCCTCAGCTGCAGCATACAAGCCACAAAAAAATCTTTTATAACTTGTTAAAATTTGCTGCTGTCTGCATCATATACCAGGTTCTCACTATCTGTTCCACAAACCAAACAGGTAGTGTTTTTTCTTATCTTTGCAGTAAACTCAACTATACTGCAATCCAAATACTCAAGTGCCCAGAAATGCTCTTTTTATAACATCTGAGTTCTAGCACAGAAAATTGCCTTCTCTGCAAAGGAGTCTCCAAGGGTAGCCAGCGTGTCACAGATCACGTGTTCAGAAGCTGCCTTTCCATAGATCAACGCATCACAATGTCACACCTATGTTTCTCTGGCTTTGTTGCAGTGTACTATATATAGAAATACAAGAGCATGAGCAAGAAGGAATTCTATGGCTTTTACCTACTGCCATCTGTTATGTTCCTTATCTGTAGAAATAACCCATAATAATGCAACTTAAGATACAAAACTTCTATTCTGTTAGGAAATCCAGGGAATTATTTTCCCCATTTGTCTTAGTTAAGGTTTTCCACACAAGATTCACAGAGATCATTATTTTGCTTTTCTGCTTTTCCAAAATACTATAGTACAAGTCTGCCCCAACTCACTTGCCATGAAAACTGTTTTTATGAGTACGTGTCTTGAAAGGCCAGAATCTAGAAATGAAATAATTAGAAGCTCCACTTGATGTTTAATCAAAATAATTTCTTTTTAAGTGTGCTTCATTCACCTGTTTTTTGTTGGTATACTTGCGTGTTAAAGTTTTGTCAGTATGCATGAGGGTAGGAGACGGACAATGCCATAGTTCCAGTAATTAAGAAAATTTGCCCCAAACCTGCAAGCGTGCTTTTAGGCTGAAAAGTCTACAGCTGCCCAAGTGGAATTTTGCACTGGGAACAAATATGGCCCTAGTAATATAGTTTCCTCCCAGTCCCACTGCAGAAGAGCTATTGGCAGAGGGCAAAGGGAAGGGAGCCAGAGAAACAGGAAGAACTGAGTGATCACCAAGCAATGGCAGCAGTCAAGTACAAGGAGTATCAGCAATTACTGGGCACAGGAGAAAACTGAAAGTTAATGTCCTAGACATCAGATATGATCTTCCTCTCACGTGGGAAGGAATCCTAATGTCCTAAGAATCTGATGTTCTGCTACTCAGAGAGGAAGGTATTAAAAAAGCATTAAATCCATCCTTTAAATTGTTTCTCTGGCTTCCCTCCCTACTTTCTCCATTCCAGCAAGCTTTTTTGTCCCTGCAAGATTAATAATTGAGAGTTGTTCAAATGACCATGTTATGAACTTCATTTTAATCCAACTACAGAAAGGAAGGAATGCCATTTATTCATGTAGTCCTTCACAATATGCAACAAATAGGCCTCATTCTAAACACTTTTTTTTAAACTAAACAAGTACAGACAGTAAGAGACTTACGAAATTATCATATACAGATTGCAGGAAGGAGGACAGCTGATGACAATATGGTTCTTGTTTCTGTTTGTACTGGGGCATTCTCTTACCCATGTCATTTTCCTTCCACTGATTTCTCTTATAAGAAGAACATCTTAGAAAAGGTGACATGCAGGCAAGGTCATGACAGAGAAACATTTCAGAACAGTCTAATTATGCTGATGTCATTCAGTGGTGGCACTGGTCAAATCCTAGAACAGGCTTGCTAGAGAGGGGTCACCCACATGGTCTGGCAGTGGGACTAAAGGATGATTAAGCTGATATATTATAACGAGGCTGAGGAACTCTGTCCCATTATTTTCTTACACAGTTCGTAAGGAAAAAAAGAAAAGGGAGAAGAACATGTTAGATGTTGTTCTTTCTTCAGCTCAGAAAAGTATGGACACCCCAAAGCATGCTCAAAGATATGAGATGCTGTAACGGACAGCAGCGAACTCTGAGGAAAAAAAAAATAGTTTCTTTTTAGTGGTCACAACAAGTACGTGTTTGGGGGGGGGGAAGGGTATTAAAATTCCAACAGCAAAATAAAACTATTTTACACCTATATGCAAGAGATATTTGCAAAACCAGTCATCTCT
Source organism: Nicator chloris (assembly GCA_013400495.1). NCBI lineage: Eukaryota > Metazoa > Chordata > Aves > Passeriformes > Pycnonotidae > Nicator > Nicator chloris. The sequence goes on along the minus strand of WAAE01002235.1, from coordinate 5,066 downwards.
GCAGGAACACGAGGCCTGGAAAACTGCCAGGTTTTCCAAGTGTGACCTGCTGTGCAAATGCTGATTATGCAAGTTAAAGCTGTCTGGGGTGAATTTATGTTCCCTATTTTCCAGGGCTCCAAATAGCATTGCTTTACTTACAGAAACTGTGCCAAACTTCAGATTTTCATTTGACAGGTCTTCAAGATTTTTGAAAAGTTCTGTACAGCACAACTCCTTTCTACTTGCAAAATGAAAATGAGTTTATTCCAAGTAAGAAACTGAGGCAAAAGTATATATCCAAAAATTTTAAGAAGGATTAAGTCCTGCTCACTTTGTTTGAATCTTTTACAGAAACATCTATGGTTTATTTCACAAAAACAGAAAAATATGAATGAGAACCATATCTCTTCTCAGTATGAATAATAAAGGATGCATAGCCATCATTAGCTTGAAATTTTTTATAAAAAATCTTTTAAAAGTTAGCAGCTGCCTAGAAACATAAACCAGTTTAGATTGGATGAGACCTTATCTTCGTCTTACAGAGCAAGTCTAGTTTCAACATTAGATCATAGCCTTACCTAAATCAAAACTTCACGTATTTCCAGGAATGGAGATTCTAGCATCTATTTGGATGACACTTCAGTCCTCAGTCACCCTCACAATGAAGTTCATTTTTTTAATAAAACCCAATTTTTTCCTGAGGTAATGTGTATCCACCATATGCTTTCACTGTACACTTCCAAAAAGAATTTATCTTCTTTACAAACACCCATTAAGTAGTTGAACATGTCTGTCTTTACCTTCTCAGCTGGAGGCTACACAAACCTCGCTCTTCCTGCTACTCTTCATTCATCATGTCTGCCAGCCTCCAGCTACCCATGCTGGGTGTACTCAGCTGGATTCACTCCAGTTTCTCACAGCTGTTACTATCACCATTTCATGTAATTAAAAAAAATTATTGTACTAAAGAAGAACATACAGTAAGGTGATAGATACTTAAATACTGAATGATTTTTCCATGATAAACGTTTTACAACACCATGGCAACACCACCTTGGTTAAAAAGTATCTGAAGAAACGCCATACTGCATTTTTCATTCATTTCATTTAAGAAAACTAGGTTGCATATACATGAGTATTAAAAATCAACAACAAAAAGATTTTAGAAATACACGACCTCAAAGTGCTGTTCAAGCAGCTCATAAGAGCAGCAGTGACAATGCTAAGCCCATGTTTCTAAGCCTACTGTTGCCTACGAAGTTCTGGTATTGAGTTATTTTTTGAGAGATTGTGAAGGCCTCAGTTGTCAACCTTGAATAGAAATCTGCATAGAGAACTAAGTTCGGGTAATTTCAGCAAAGGGTAACTGTTGCAATATGCCAGTAGACACCACCAGCTGATTTAGATCATGGTGCATCCTCACTGTCCACCAATATGCAGCTATTTTTCCCCTCTGAAGTGAGATGACTAGGCTGAGTGCAGAGACAGTGCAGAGTCACAGTAAATGTTTCAGTTGTAAATTCTACTAGTCTAGAAAAATAACAGATTTTACTGCCTATAGTATCGGAGTAGTAGCGTTTTTAGCTTGCAGTTATTAATGACCAATGTAAAGCAAGTTTTTCCTTTTTTCTTTTTAAGCAATGGAGGTTCAATACCACTGAATAAAGTAAAATTGTTACATGTCGCCTAAGCTCTATCTCTTGCAATATATATGCAGTTATAACATACTGCAAATTAACTGTTTCATATTTTTACAACTTTTAGCAGCATTAATACACATATTAACTTAAATTCTGTTTACATTTAAAGGTTGTATTTGTAACTGTAAGAAATGGAAAGTGTAATTAATATTTAAATGAAAACGCCAATCTTGGAAATTTCTGTGGTACTTCCGTGGAAGAAAGGACTCTTCAAATCCTTGTATTTATTACTTACTTTCTTATGGTTCTTGGCAGGCTTTAGATGAACTAGCAACTAGTGACTATAGTCCTGACTGTAGAAAGAGAGAACTACTCCCCATGATGTCCACTTTAGGCAACAGAAGTTGATGCTGGACAACAAAAATACCTCATTTGTGCACATAGTTACTATGTACTATTTTGTAAGTTTTAGAAGAGATTATCATTTGTTAATCCACACTGATTTCCTACTTGCTACTTACTGTTAAATTTATTTTAAAACAGATTTTAGGAAGTTCTTTGCAGAAGAATATTTGACCAGAACTAGAGGATCATGATGACAACAAGATTCATCTGTTTAATGCTAGTAACTGTTGTAGGAGTTACTACAAGTGAAACACAGGAATTTGAAAGCAATGACAAGGAAAAGGCTCAAGAATTCATTTATATGAACAGATATAAGCGTTCCAGTGACACACAGGACAAATGCACTTACACCTTTATTGTACCTCAGCAGAGAGTAACAGGTGCCATTTGTGTTAATTCTAAGGAGCCTGAAGTTCTGCTTGAAAACAGGGTAAATAAACAAGAACTACAGTTACTTAACAATGAACTTCTTAAACAAAAGAGACAAATAGAAACTCTCCAGCAACTGGTAGAGGTGGATGGTGGAATTGTTAATGAAGTTAAACTCTTAAGAAAAGAGAGCAGAAATATGAATTCTCGTGTCACACAACTCTACATGCAGCTATTACATGAAATTATCCGAAAACGTGACAACGCCTTAGAACTTTCTCAACTTGAAAATAAGATTTTGAACCAAACTGCAGATATGTTGCAGCTTGCAAACAAATACAAAGACTTAGAGCACAAGTATCAACATTTGATGTCAATTGCCAATAATCAGACAATAATAATTGCCCAGCTGGAAGAACATTGTCAAAGAATGCCATCTATAAAGCCACTGCCACAAACACCACAACCACCAATTAAAGTGTACCAGCCTCCTACTTACAATCGCATTAATAACCAGATATCTACTAATGAGATTCAAAGTGATCAGAACTTAAAGGTTCTGCCACCTACCTTGCCAACCATGCCTGCAGTTACTAGTATTCCAACTTCAACTGATAAACCATCTGGTAAGTAATATTATTGATACATTTACATTAGTTTATTCTAATATGCAGTGGGCAACATTTTACTTGTAATATCAAAAATACAGTCAGAATTTATTTAGCTAGCAAATTTTACATACATATTGTAGTAGAAACACAGAAAGAAAGAAAAAAAATTAACTGAATATCTAACACAGATACACTAGCCCCACAGATTTTTCTCATGCTACTTTGCCAAGACAAACCCATCATTTATATTACATGTATGAGATAAAGGACTTCCAGAAAAAGCTTACTAATCAAGTAATCTAAATTTTATTTACTGTTGCTCAAGACTGAACCGCTACAATTCATGACATCTGAACATGGGGTAAATGTGTTAAGTTATCACAAGTTTGTTGATCTAACATCTGATAATGTGCTTGTGTAATTAAAGAAGGAATAAGTATCTGCTCTGTACCTTATATGGGGCACTTGTGCTCTAGGAGCAAAAGAAAGCAAGTGGTGGAATGGTAAGGGGATATTATACAGCCCATATTAAGTCTTAGGACTTCTGCCACAAGCATTATTTGATGATGTGGAATCACATTAGAATTCAATTGATTCACGTGATAACAAAGTAACAGGTAAATAATTAGTTTCACCTATGGTCCCACATTTGAAAAAAAACGAAACTCAAAACAGTTCAGGGATGTGTTCCATACAAGAAAAGTTTGCTCTTCACTGTGTGGACAACACATACCTTCTTCAGAAAAAAGACAGAGTCACAGATCTCTGGACTCAGAGCTAACTGAAATAAGAGTAAAGCAGGGGAACTGCACTCAATATATTTCATGGCTATTTGCAAAATATTCCATAGGATATCAACAAACTTTTTAGGATTATAAAATAACGCAACTGCCGCATGTTAAAAACCAAAGCAAATGACCCCCATATAATTTCTCCATGGAAATACAATGAAAGAATCTTGAGCAAGTAAGCACTGAGTCTCTTAAGTCTTTAAGTCTCTAAAACATTTTGCTACAAAGCAGTATTTTCACAGAATTGCCAAAGATAGTGCACCAAAGCCTGCATTGTGGCATGCAAAACCTCTGCCAGAAATATCATGATTCGGATGTACTATGTAAGGAAAAATTCTCAGAAGAAAATCAGGTCTACTGCAACTCCTTTGGAGCAATACACCATGGCCTCTCTAATAACTGCATTTTGGCTTCAATCTCAAAGTAGGTTCAAGCTTGGAATAGTATTCCCCTATCATTCTGGAAGTGAGATACCTCTCTCCTTCACTCCCTTACACTCTTTGTAAACTTGTTAATTGGTCCACATCCTCCTTGTGCTTTCAAGTCCTTACACTGGATTCACTATCAAACAGCACAACAGAAAAGTTACTTCAGGTACACAGTAATTTTGCTGATGTATCCTCATACATGTTCCTGCTTCTGAAAAGTAAAACACTAATTCCAAACCAGTCTGCAGCCCTGTAGAACTCCCAGATCTTCACCTGGGGAAGTGCTGGTTATCCAGCAATTTTTCACATTCATCTCCAGGTCCCTTTGGCAGTCCACAATTCCAAGATAAGATTTCACATCTGCTTCTTCTCCCTGGATCATACAACTTATCAGAAAAAGAAGTTTCATGTTTTTTCTGCAAAAATTGATTATAATATTCTCTCAATTTCTCACTTACAGCTTTTTATTTGTTCAAGCAAGTTTCCAACCACTGAAGTTAAGCTAATTAAGCTTTTACTTCCAGGGTATCCTCCTTGCCTCGCATTTCTTTTTAGTCAAGAAACATTTAATATCTTTTCCTCATCCTCCAGAATGCAAATCACAAAGCAAATCTCAAAACCCATCCTTAAAATTAATGCCATAAATGATGCTTTAGTCACGTGTCTGGAGGGAACTAGAAAAAAAAACACAAAAAGACACCCACAAACATCCTACAAAACAAACAAAACCCACCACCACAACTGCCCAGCCAGTGGAAAAAAATCCACTCATACTTTATCCAGTCCTTTCCATACTATGTGTTCTCAGCCTTAGTACAGCCAGGAGCTTTGGCTAACCAC
>WAAE01002234.1:4587-88545 GCA_013400495.1 Nicator chloris | reverse complement strand
CATCCCTGGCCTCGTGCCTCAGTTTCCCCATCCATAAACTGGGAATGCTGGGTTCATCCCCATCCAGGCTGGCACATTCCCGGCCGTGCTGCTCCACCCAGGACTGACCTACTTCCCCCCGGCAGAACTTTCTGCTCCACTTACTCGACCCAGCACCTTTCTTTGTTTGCCTGAAGCCGGGAATGCCTCCCCCAAGCCGGGCACAGGCGGGGGACGTTTGCTGGAGGCACAAACCGCTGCTCCGTGCGTCCCTGGAGGAGCCCAGAGCCCTTTCCCCACTGCACAATCCACCCCGGAGAGCTGCCACGTTTGGCTTTGCCCCCTTTTCCCCCCGTGCCTCGCGTCGTGCCGGGGGCAGGCAGGAGAAAGGTGACATTGTTCCGTCCTGGAAGCGGCAGCAGCATCCCGGCTCCCGGGCTCTGTGGCTGCCTCAGTGGTGGATGTTTGCCTATGTTAAAAATATTTAGTCCGGTGCTAAAAAAAATATTATCCCCGAGCATTTGGGGCCAGCTGAGCATAATGGCACCTATGTGTCCGTGGGGCAGCATTCCGGAGGCACACAGGGCTGCTCTCTGCCTCTGGAGCCATCCTGGGCTGCTGCAGGGATGCCGGGAGCGATCCCGGGGCTGCTGCCTGCCCGGAATGCTGCTCTCCCCCTCGGAGAGGGCTTGGGGGCAAGGGCAGCTCTGGCGGTGGGATGTGCAGGGCAGGAGGTCAACCAAAGGTGCTGGGTCTAGGAAAAAGCCATAAAAACTGGGATAAGTCCTCAGGAGATGAGCAGGGGATGGCCCTGCTCCCCAAATCCATGGATACAGGCTGTGGAGAGGAGGGCTGAGATCTCATTCCACCTCTTCCCAGCCTCATCCAGGCTCTGCCCGTGGCCTGGAGGCACCCAGAGCTTGTGGGAATGGGGAGAAGCTTCCAGCCGAGTTTCGCAGAAAGAATTCCAAGACGGCCGAGAGAGTGTGGGAGGAAAAACATTTCCCCAGTGTAGTGATCTGCCCGTGAGGAGCAGGAGAAAGGAGCGTGGAGTTTGTTCTGGCCGCGGGAGGAGGACAACAGCGAGCGAGGCCGCGGGATTTTTGTGCAGGAGCGCTCGGGAATCATTTCCTCGGCTTTTTTCCCTCGCCTATTTATTTTTCAAGCGGGGAAAAGGAGCCTGGAGGAGGGCGTGGAGGTGAAATAATCCTGGCTGGAGAGCGTGAAGGGATCATTATACCCCGTCCTTGGGCCTTTTCGGAGGGGTTTTTTTTTCCCCCCCTTTCCCGAGGGTTGCGGGAGCAGCCTGCGGACACTGCGGCCATTCATGGCTCGGCTGGGGGTGCGCGGGGCGCGTGGCCGGGCGGCAGCCGCGGATAATTCCTGCACAATGTGCAGCAGGGAAAAATAGGCCGGTTGTCTGAGGTGGATGGAGCTGGATGTATGGAAGTGTGAGAGCATCAATGCAGCCATTTATCGGAGCGGAGCTTTTCCCCCTGAATAAACTCCACAGCTCCGAGGGAAAGGAAAAAAAAAAATGTAAATGTTCGGGAGCCCTCGGAGACGGAATTTCAGGGAAAAATAAGGACAGCTTTCAGGGCTGGGGGAACGGCCTCCTGCTGCAGCCCCCCGTTGCTGAGCCAGGGGTTATTTTCCCCCCTTCCTGCAGCTCCTCCGTGGTTCTCCCTGTCCCCACTTGAAGGGATTTGTGTCCCGGTGTCCCACGGAACGTTCCCCGCCCGCTTTGGAGCTCGGGAATTCCTCCGGCTCCGGTGCCACCCGCTCCCCTGGAGCAGCCTGAAAGGTTCCATTCATCCCTGCCCTGCTTCCCTCCGGAGTCACCACACCCTGGGCCTCTGCCCTGCTCTCCTTTCCACAGCAGCATTCTCCGATGGAAGGCGGGGAAGGGCGGGGAAGGGATGCTCCAACACTTGTCGTGGATAATCCCCCCTGCCTTGGTCTCTGATTTCCAGCCTGGAGCTGCTTGGATTTGGGGCTGAAAAGAACAAGAAAATGGGGAAGATGAGTGGTGCTGCCTGCAAAATTCCCGTACGTGACTGGATGGACCTGGAGCAGCCTGGGATAGAGGAAGGCATCCCTGCCCATGGAAGGGGATGAGCTTTAGGGTCCCTTCCAGCCCAAACCATCCTGGAATTCCATAGATCAACCCCTGGCTTGTCTCTGGGATTGGATCCTCAGCCCCTTCCTTGGAACCATCTCACTCCAGTGGTGGGAACACCCCGGAGGAGCAGAGAAACCGGGAAGCCAAATCCTGATCTGGAGGCAACGATCCTGCAAATTCCCTGTCCTGCAGCTGGGAATGCTGGGAGCCTCTGGATGAAAGGGATCAAATCAGGGGGAAAACGTTCCATGTGAACCAGCACTGCAGTGCCTTCATGGTGGATAATTAATATATAAGCGTAATTAATTAAAATAATAACTAATTTCATATAAGTGAAAACATATAATTAATTAATTAAAAATTACACATCCAGCTGTGCCTGGAAAATGTGTGTAAGGATAAGATGAAGATGGTTTCAAGCCCACCTGATTCCTAGAGAATTCCCATGTGAGTTAGATGAGCATGGAAGGAATTCCCTGTGCCAAAGACCGGGGCACTTCCATCCTGCCTCCAAAGCTGATGGGGTCGTCGCCCCTTTGGGGGGAAATCCCCAATTCCTTGGGAAGCAGGGAACTCCGAGGCCTCCAGAGGATGGTGGGGGCGTTCCTTGAGTGCAGTTCTGAAGGAATATTTGTCGGTGAGGTGACTCCTGCGGGAAGATGCACCTGGGTTGGATTTCTGCCCCAGGAGGAGCGTCCTGGCCGAGGCAGAGGGAGCAGGGCCGGGCAGGGGGGACCCAGCCCGGGGATTTTGTTGTGCACAACGAGCAGCTGCTCTGGGACAATTCCACGAGGCATCAACCCAAATCCACGGATCCAGCGTGAATTTCAAATTGCACCGTTCTGCCCTCGGAATGAGGCTTCCAAAAATATCCAGCAGCCGGAGCCAAGAGCCAGGGCAGCTCCAGAGTTCCTCTGGATTTACCTCAGGAGCGTTTCTCCCTCCTCCATCCCTGCTCCTGCATGGGAATGCTCCATTCCCGGGGATGTTCGCCACGTGAAAGCTAAAATCCAGCACAGGGCACCCTTTTCCCTGGAGTATCTGTGATGGAAGTATGGATTTGCTGTTCAGGGGGTGGGTTGGGGTGTTTCCCTCAAGGAAAAATCAGGGAAAGAGCCCCACGTGTGTTGAACTTGGAAAAGAAGCAGCTAAACCAGTGCAGCACTGGGAGGGTGCTGGGAGAACTGGGATGCCACCAGCAGCATCCAGGAGTGTTCCCTCATGGAGAGCTTGGGATTGTTGGGGTGTGCTGAAGGCAGAGTGGGAAAAAACCCCAATATTTTAGTTCTGGGTTTCATCCAAAATTGGCCTTGGTTGGAATTCTGGAGACTTTGGGAGGGCTTTGGATCTGAAAGAGTGGCTCTTCTTCTGTGGATTTGTGTTTAATATCTGTATTTATATACAGATACACCCCATGTATGATATATCCCATGTATATATATTATATTTTAATGTGTTTCCGTGCACGTCGTCGATTATATTCACCATATTTTTCTGTGTGTCCACACATCATCTGTCAGCTGGATCTCCCACATTTAATATATTTATTTACACACACCCCATATTTCTAGAGGGGATTGGAGAGCAAACCCGGGGATCAGAGGTTTTCCATGTCCCAACCGTATCCCAGAGCTGCCAGGAAATGTTTGCTCTCTTCTGGGGCTGGAAAAACACCACAAAATAGCAGGGGGGGAAGTTGATAAACTCCTAATAATTAAATGTGGGCAGTTCAAAGCCAGTCAGGAGTTGGTGCATCCCGGTTATCACCATCAAACCCGGCCTTTCCCAAGGATTTCTGCAGTAAAGAGGGATCTGCTCTTCCAGGGCTTTGGATGGACTCCAGGCCAGGGGTTTGGCTGCAATTCCGCCCGATTGCCGGGATGCGAGGAGGGCTATCCACGCTCGGGGAGCCCCGGGAATGCTCCGGGAGCCCCGGGAAGACGGCCCTGGGTGCTGCGGGAAACGCGCCCAGCCCGGAGTCAGCTATTCCGTGATTTCCCAGTTGTTTCATTCATTTACCCCGAGCCACGAGCAGAGAGGGGGGGAGAAACCTCCCAAATCCTCCTGCCCGGAGAGGGAGCGCTTCCCGGAGTTTTCCCGAGGCGGGATCTGCTTCCAGAGGGGGCTGGGGATGGAGTGCGGAGCTGCCGGGCGCGGGATGGGCTCCTTTGATACGGGAGCCGAAGCTGGCAGCGCTCCCCGCTCTGGCAGCGCTTTGGAAGCCTCGCCAGCAGAGGGGCCTGGAAATGCAATCCATCATCTGATAGTTGGGAGCAGCTTTTTTAATTAAGGCTCTGGCCAAGGGCCGGTTGAAGAGGTGGGGAGGGTGGCGGGGGGTTGTCCCCAGGGGTTTGGCACATCCCGGCCTCTGGCACCCTGGGCAGCTCCAGGGCTCGCCTTTCCTCCGGTGTCAGATTTGGAATGAAGCCTTTTTGCCCTCTTCTAGCCACTTTTCACCCCTTTCTGTCCTCTGTCTTCCCTCCTACTTTTCTGTGCCCTTTTTATCCCACTTCCTTTTCCCCCCTTTCTGTACCATTTCCCTCCCTTTCTATTCCTTTTCCCCATTCCTTTCATTTCCCTTTCCCCCTTTGGATCCCACTTCCCTCCCTTTCTGTCACCTTTATTCCCTTTTCATTCTTTTCCCTGTCTATCCCCACTTCCCCTTCTCCCCTTTCCTTTTTCCCCCTTTCTATCCCCATTTCCCCATTTCTATCCCTTTTTCCCCCTTTCTATCCTTTCCTCTATCCCTTTTTCGCTATCCTTTTTACTCCCTTTCCATCACTTTTTTCTTTTCCCTTTTCTCTTTTTTCCCCTTTCTATCCCATTTCTCCCTTTCCATCCCTCTTTATTCCTTTTCCCCTTATATCCCTTTTTCCTGCATTTCCTCCCTCTCTGTTCCTTTTTTCACCCCTTTCCATCCTTTTTTCCCCTTTCCCTTTCTATCCTTTTCCTCCTTTCCCTTTTTCCTCCCTCCCTACCCCTTTTTTCACCCCTCTCCTTTCCCCTTTCTCTTTTTCTCCTTTCTCTCCTTTTTCCTTTCCCTTTTCCCTCCCTCCTTTCCCTTCCTCACTCCCCTTCTGCCCTTTCCCCTTTCACTGTTCCACTCTGTTTTTCTTTCCCTTTCCCTTTCCCTTTTCCTCCCCTTTCCACCCTTTCCCTTTTTTCCCTTTCTACCCATTTTTTCTTTCCCTTTCCCTTTTTCCCCTTTCCTACCCTTTCCCCCCTTTCCTCTTTCCCTTTTTCTACCTGTTTTATCTTCCCTTTCCCTTCTGCTCCCCTTTCTACCCTTTCCCTTTTTTCCTTTTTCTACCCATTTTTCTTTCCCATTCATTTCCCCTCATTTCTACCCTTTCCCTTTTTTTCCCTTTTTTCCCTTTTTGTCCTTTCATATGCTGTTTTTCTTTGCCTTTCCCCCGCTTCCTACCCTTTTCCTCATTTCCTTTTTTACCCAGCTCTTCTTTCCCTTTCCCTTCCCCCTCCCTTTCTACCTCTTTCCCCTTTCCCTTTTCTACCCGTTTTCCCTTCCCCCCCCGTTCCTTACCCTTTTCCCCTTTCCCTTTTCTGCCCGTTTTTTCTTTCCTTTTCCCTTTTCCCCCTTCTCCCCCCTCTCCGGTGCCGGCGGAGCGGAGCATTCCCGGTCTCCTGCGCTCCTCTCCTTCTCCCGTATCCCAACTTCTGTGCGCTACTGGCTGGTGCCGCTCGAGGGGCGTGAGCAGCTCCGTGCCTGTGGTCAGTGATGAAGACTTTCTGCTCTTTTCATCCCCACAGCACGGAGCCACCGCTCAGGGCCAGCCGGCAGCTCCTAATTCCCGACTTTCGCCTTTTCCCAGCCCCTTTCCAGGAGGATGCAGCCTTCCCCTCCGGCCGGCTTATGATGAGGTGAGTAAATTCCCTTTTCCAGCGCCGCTTTGCTGCCTGATGTCATAAAAGTGGGATTTTTTTTCCTCGGGGGAAGCCTGGGGGGGAAGGAGAATGTGCTGCTTGCCGCACGTCGCTGCTGGGGGTTCACTCCAGCGCTTTCCCAGGGTTTGTTCCCCTCGGCATTCCCGGCTGGAAGCTCCCGCATTTCCCTCTGCACACACAACTTTTCCCCCCCCCCAGCCTTTCCCCCCTCTCTGGCTCATTCAATGACTCAACGAGGTTTGTCAGAGTTAAAAAATGATGCTCTTTGCTCAAACTATTCGGGATATTTGTGTCATCCCAGAACTTTCAGAGGAGAATCGTTGCCATTCCCATTCCTCCCTCCCGAGGCCGAAGCTGCCCCCGGGCCCCCTCTCCGGGCTCTGCTCCTGCTCCCGGGCCCCCCCGGCTGCTCTTTGCTGCTGTCACCGCCCGCGACGGTGCCACCTCTGCCGGGGAAGTGTCGCCTGTGTCCCTGCGGAGCCGCCCCTGGCAGGGCAAGAGTTAATCCAGCCCCCCCTTTCCCCCCTCCCTCGGCTTCAGCTGCAAAAAATATGAAGTGAGGATGGATCCGCTCATCTGCTGAGCAGAGGAGTTGCTTTGATGTCGGTCCTGCTGTCGGTCCTTCCTTTCCTCCTTCCCCCCCCTTAACCCTTCTGCCGGTGCCTGCCTGGAATTGCGGCCCCGGGAATTCCGTGTGCGTGGCAGGGGGCGCGGGGGGACACGCGGGGACACGCGGGGGGCTGGAATTGCCTTTTTATTTGCGCCCCACCGCCACCCCATTCCCGGGATGCACATCCCCCCGGGAGCGCTGCGGGGCTGGGGGGCACTCCGGCCACAGGGGAGGGGGTGGCCAGCGCGTTGTCACCTGCGGTGGCCCGGGAGGGCTGAGCTTGGACGTGTTGGGTGTTGTCGGGGTGGGATTTTTCCTTGGGGGAGGGATTTAAGGGGGGTTAACCCCGTTTTTCCGCCGCCGGAGAAAAGCGCCGCTGCCGCTTTAAGGCAGAAGTGTCCCTTTAAGTGACTTTCCATTTGCTGTTTTGGAGAGCCGAGAATTCGGTTTCCCAGATTTCCTCTGAATTGTGTGCAGGAGGCAGAGGGAGTTAAAAATTGCTCGGGGAACCTTCAGCAACTGCAAGGCAGAGGGGGAAAAAAAGGGGGTGGAAATGAGATTATGGGGGCGAATGATGTGTAGGGCACAAACTGAGATTTGGGGGGGAGGAAGGGTTTAGGGAAGGAAAAAAAAGAGATTTAGGGAAGAAAATAAGGGAGATTCTGGGAAGAAAAAAGGTATCTGCTACTGTTTCCCTGTGGCTTCCTGATGTTGTTCCCAAATCCCTGCCTGGGGAGCAGAGAAATGGGATCGTGGGGAATGCAGCGAGCTGGGAGGAGGCAGCACCCCGGGTCCCCAGGGGTTAACAGCCCTCGCCAGCTGGGGAGCATCATCAATTGCAGCCGTTCCCCACCGAATTAATTCGCACTTTCTTTCCCTGATGTTTGCCCTCGGAAGAGTTGGGGGGGGGGAAAAAAAGAAAAAGAAAAAAGAGGGAAAAGAAGAGGAAGGGGGGGAAAAAAAGCCCCTAAATAAATAATCGGCCTGGAAGGGGCTGGGGAGGGCTCTGGTTCCTCAATTAGCTGGGAATTGCCTTCTCCCGACCAACGGAAGGCAGCAGCGTGTTTGAGCCTCTGGATTTGTGGAGCTTTCCCCAAGTGCCAAGTCTGGTTGTGCGGGACTTTGCAGGGGAAGGTGGAGGAATCCGAGCGGCTCGGCTCCCTTAACCCCTTCGGAGCCGAGCGGGTTTGGGAGCGCGGCTTGGGCAGCGCCAAACCCAGCGGCGGCTCCGAAGGAGGGAGGGTTTGGGCAGCGGAGAGCTCGGGAGAGGCGATTCCTGCCGCTGGGAATTCACCTGCGCCGCTGGAGGGAGGCCGGGTGGGACAAGCGACCTTGGGATGAGCTGAGCTGATTCGGCACGGTCATTAACCGGGGACACGTGGGAATGTGGTCACAGGGGGATTTGGGGCATGAGCAGGGGGTCAGGAGGTATCCATGGTCCCTGTGCCTGGGAGGAGAAGCGGAAGGATTTTGGGGATGAGCAGGGGGTCAGGAGGTATCCATGGTCCCTGTGCCTGGGAGGAGAAGCGGAAGGATTTTGGGGATGAGCAGGGGGTCAGGAGGTATCCATGGTCCCTGTGCCTGGGAGGAGAAGCGGAAGGATTTTGGGGATGAGCAGGGGGTCAGGAGGTATCCATGGTCCCTGTGCCTGGGAGGAGAAGCGGAAGGATTTTGGGGATGAGCAGGGGGTCAGGAGGTATCCATGGTCCCTGTGCCTGGGAGGAGAAGCGGAAGGATTTTGGGGATGAGCAGGGGGTCAGGGGGTATCCACGGTCCCTGTGCCTGGGAGGAGAAGCTGAAGGATTTTGGGGATGAGCAGAAGGTCAGGAGGTATCCATGATCCCTATGCCTGGGAGGAGAAGCTGAAGGATTTTGGGGATGAGCAGAAGGTCAGGAGGTATCCGTGATCCCTGTGCCTGGGAGGAGAAGCTGAGGGATTTTGGGGATGAGCAGGGGGTCAGGGGGTATCCACAATCCCTGTGCCTGGGAGGAGAAGCTGAAGGATTTTGGGGATGAGCAGAAGGTCAGGAGGTATCCATGATCCCTGTGCCTGGGAGGAGAAGCTCAGGGATTTTGGGGATGAGCAGAAGGTCAGGGGGTATCCATGATCCCTGTGCCTGGGAAGGGGAGCTCAGGGATTTTGGGGATGAGCAGAAGGTCAGGAGGTATCCATGATCCCTGTGCCTGGGAGGAGAAGCTGAAGGATTTTGGGGATGAGCAGAAGGTCAGGAGGTATCCATGATCCCTGTGCCTGGGAAGGGGAGCTGAGGGTTGTGCTGTCCACATCCATGTGGTGCAAATGTGGAATAATCATGGCAGGAATTGCTTTGGGCACGGAGTTTCAGTTCCCACTCAGGCACGGGAAGGGATTTTCCTGTCTCTCCCGAGGAGGGGCAGATGGAAAGGGGAGCTGGATGAGTCCCGGAGGGAATGGCCGGTGCTGTTCCTTGTCACTCAACACCCACTCGTGTGGATGTGGCTTCCCGGGAAGTCTGAGCCTGTCATCCCAAACACAGCAGGGATTGGTGCCTGTGGAGAGGGAACAGCCCGGCCAGGAGACCCTGCGGGGTTGTTCGGGGGGTTTCCCTCTGAATCCCCGCTGCTGGAATGTGGGAATTCCTACGGCAATCACTGCCGGGGTGTGGTCAGGTCAACACCCACAGCTCAGCCCAGGGTCCACAAGTCCTTGAGCAGAATTCCCTGTGGCAGCAGGGATCTGTGTCCCCGCTCACCGCATCCCGGAGGAGCTGGAAAAGCAACATCCAAGCCCAGGTGTGGTGATCCAGAGCCAGGATTCTGGGAAACTTGTCCCTCATGGGCAGCAGAATGTCTGGGAGAGGGTTTGGATCACGTGAGGGTTGCCTGGTGTGGGTGTCCCGGGATAGCAGCCACCAGGGATGGGTTTCCCTTTGGAGCACCTCCTGAGGGTTCCAGGATCCGGTGCCTCAGACTTTGGAGCAGAGAATCCCTGGAAGAAACCACCGTGGAAGAGGCTGAAATGCAGGACCTGAAGCGTCCCAGAAGAGGATGGGTCATTCATATCCAAGAGAACCATCCAGATTTACCCCAGCTCCAGCTGCAAATATCCAGCCCAGAGCTTTAGGATGCAGTTAGTGGTGAGCATTCCCAGGAGCAGGGTCCTGCCTGGGGCTGTTCCCACCCCATTCCCTGTGGGATGCACTCGCAGACACCAGCACAGACAAACGCGGTGCGGGATGAACTCTGCTCTGCGAGGCTGCTCATCCCCCTTCTCCAGGATCCTGCTCCGTAGGGATGGAATCCAGCAGGGCCTGGCCCTGTCCCCTGTGTTTTCCTTTGGGTTTGAATCTGTTTTCTTTGGGTTGAGGCGTTGGTTCCTGGTCAGCTGTCGCCGCGGCAGCGGGAAGCGGGATCGGGAACGCGGCACGGGAGCGCCCGGAGCTGGCAGGGCCACGGGCAGGTGTTTGCTCTTGGCCTCCTCCAGCTGCTCCCGTGCCAGCCCTTCCTGCATTCCCACCTGCATTCCAGGCTGGCATCGGCCTGGCACCGGCTCTTTGCCTTCTCCTGGTCTTTTCCAGCCCTGTGTGTGGACAGGAAGGGGCTGGGCATGGACGTGTCCCCAGCTCCTGGAAGGAGATATTCTCCAGAGGCTCCTGGAAAATGCATCACCTTCAAAACCTTGCCTCAACATCCCCTTCAAAACCCAGCCTCTTCTTGGGTTGAATCTGCTGCTTTTTAATCAAGGGCAGCTGCCTGTCCCTCCTGCTTGGGAGGCAGGGGTGGATCAGCTGGGAAGTTCTAGCTGGAGTATCCACAGTAGGGAAAAGCTTGGAGGGGAAACTGAGGCAGCACTGGTTCAGATCCAGGTGTTCTCCCACCCCTTTTCCATCTTTCCTGGGATCCTTTTGGCTTCCTGCCCCTTCAGCCCAACCTTGGCCAAGTGTCCTCACACTGGGGGCTGGACCAGCTGTGCTTTTGGGTTTTTTTTCCTCCAAACCCCAAAATTTGGCTTCCCTGAATGTTTTCCTGAGCTTTGCCGGAGTTTATTCCTCCCTCACCCATTAGTGATGGATCAAATGATAAACCCAGAGCGGGATTTCCACTGAGATCCCAATTCCCAGGGCAATTACCAGGGATAAACACACATCCCTGCCCTGCCCTGGCCTGGAGCACCCTCAGCACTTCCTGACCTCCCTGAGAGCCAGGGATTTAGGCAGGGGATGCATCCCTGGAGCTTGGAAGGAGCTGGAGCATCCCTAAACCTGTGCACCCCTGTGACCCTGTGGGGATGGGCTGCTGGACGGAGGGGCTGGATGGGGCAGGCCATTCCCACATCCATGGCATTGCTCCCAAGCTGATCCTTCTCGGGGAGGAAGATTATTTTCCCTCTTCACATTTCCCTCCCCTTTCCATCCCTGCCGTGTTTCCCGTTTCCTCTGCATCCCGAGGAGGGCTCGGAGCTGCTCCTGGGCTGCCCCAGAGCCCGAGGGACACAAAGAGCTGCTGTTCCAGCCTCGCTGGCTCCGGCTGCTCCCAGCACCACGGGGTTTTCCTTGGCAGGAGTCCAGAGGGAGCTGGTGACAGGGAGGATTCCCACATTTTCCCGGAGAAAGCGCCCGACTCGGTGACACTGCTGCCGAGCCCATCCTGGGTGCTGGAACTCCTGGGAAGGGAGTTACGGGAAGTGAGGTCTGTGTGTGCTGGGTCTGTGCCTCATCCATCCCGTTGGCATCCTCTTGGGAATTACAAAAACCCTGATTTAGGGGTGGAGCGTCGATCTGGAAAATTTGGGGATTTTTGTCCATCTCTGCTGGCATTAATCCATGAATTCCTCTACCATTTGGGAGGAATAAACCTTTTTTCTGCAATATTCTCCCCACAACTGTAGCAGAGCAGCAAGCTGTGCTTCCCAGTTGCATTCCCAGGATCACCAGGGGTTTATTCCATGGATAAAATCCTTCTGAACAGGTGACAGTGGCTTCTTCTCCCTCTGGGATAGGGAAGTGTTCCCTGGACATTTATTGTGCCACACTGGAGGGACCAGCCAGGAAATGGGAGCAAGGAATTCTGAGTGGGGAATTCTGAGCAAGGCATTGCAGGCAAGGAATTGTGAGTTGGGAATTGCCAGCAAGGAATTTCCAACAAGGAATTGTGAGTAGGGAATTACAAGTAAGGAATTTCCAACAAGGAATTGTGAGTAGGGAATTACAAGTAAGGAATTGCGAGTGATCCAGCCGGAAGCGTGGAATTGCAAGCAAGGAATTGTGAGTAAGGAATAGAAAGGTGATTCCCTGGAGAATCCTGGAGGGATCCCTTCCTCCAGCTCGCTGCTTTTCCCTCTGCAGTGTGTTTTTGGGAGCACCATGAGCAGTGCTGGAGATGTCTGCAGGTGCTCTGCATCCCGGGAGTATCTGTGGAAAATACCAAGGAAAAAGCTCCCAGGTGGCACCTGAGCCAGAGCACGGAGCCCGGGGCCTGTCATTCCCAGAGGAGCTGGGAGAGATCCTGCCAGGAGCTTAAATCCAGTTTCAGTGCAAAAACTGGGAGCCTCCAGCTCAGCATCCCTGCTGGAGGGATGATTCCCAGGGGAAGCATCGTTCCCATCACTCCGGCTGCAAGCAGAGCACGTGAGGAAGGCTTGGGGAGCAGGGATGAGGAATTTGGGAAGAGGTTATGAAACCCATGGTGAAATCCCTGTCCCGTGGAGAGCCCGGAGCAGCCTCTGGCCACCGGTGTCACATCCCTGCTTCCATCCCTCCGCAGGCTCCCGGGATGAGGCCGGGATCCCTGGGCCTGGCCAGCGCCGTGCCTGGCCGCTGGCAGGGAGGAGCAGGAATCTTAATTTATCCCATCCTTTCCATCCCAAAGCGCTTCCCCGGTCCAGGCCATCCCTGCTGCCAGCTGCTTGCTGCAATCCCTTCCCTTCCCTCCCCGGGATGATTCCCGGGCTGTGACGGCAGCGGGAGGCAGGGGCAGGTTCCTCTGGAAAACCTCCTTGTCCAGCAGGGAGGAATCCTTGCTGGAATCCATCCTCCCTACTGGGGGATGTGGCCGGAGCTCCCCGGATGGATCGGGAATGTGGGCCGGGGAAAGTTTCCCAACTCGGAGTTCACCCCGAGGTCCTGGGGAGGGTTACAGGGCTCCAATCCAGGCTGCATCCCGGGGGATTTTTCGGTGGAAGATCCCTCCCCCGGCCGTCCGGGTGTGACCGCCGGCAGCACTGGAGCCATCCGGGGAATTTTGGAGCATCCCAAGGCAGCAGGAGCTTCTGTGAGCCCCGACAGTGGCAGCAGCCATGTGGGGGCTTGGCTTGTGGGGAGTGTCTCTGTGCAGTCCTGCATCCCGGCGGGATGGCTGCAGGGTGGGGCTGGAAAAACCCTGGGAGCAGGAATGGCTGGATACACATCCCAGTGAGTGCTGGGGGTGGGAATGCGCATGCCAGTGGGAGCTGGATGTGGGGATCAAATCCCAACAGGAACTGGATGTGGGGATCAAATCCCAATAGGAACTGGATGTGGGGGATCAAATCCCAATGGGAGCTGGATGTGGGGATCAAATCCCAGTGGGAGTGGGATGTGGGGCATGAAATCTTAATAGGAACTGGATGTGGGGGATCAAATCCCAATGGGAACTGGATGTGGGGATCAAATCCCAGTGGGAACTGGATATGGGGATCAAATCCCAATGGGAGCTGGATGTGGGGGATCAAATCCCAATGGGAACTGGATGTGGGGGATCAAATCCCAACAGGAACTGGATGTGGGGCATGAATCCCAATAGGAACTGGATGTGGGGGATGAAATCCCAATAGGAACTGGATGCTGGGGATGCACATCCCAATAGGAACTGGATGTGGGGGGTGAAATCCCAATAGGAACTGGATGCTGGGGATGCACATCCCAATCCAGCCAAACCCATCCGAGCAGCACAGCTGAGCGTCCCCTCTGATGTTAACCCGAGGGCTGACTTTCCCTGGAGCAGCAGCTGATTCCCAGCAGCCAGGAATGCTCCGGAGGAAGCGATTTTATTTTCCCTTCCCTTGCTGGATTTCCGAGGATGCCGCCTTTGATCCCGGCCCCGATGTTATCGAGGAGGAAGCTGCAGCTCTTTGAAGTGGCCCCAGAACCTCGAGGGGAGGCTTTCAACCTTGGGCATCAGGGTTGGATCACCCCAACTCCGTATCCAGGGATTGTGGCCACCAAGGGGTGTCCGGGGCACTGCTCACAGCCCATTTTGGGAGGAGAACAGAGGATTTAAGGCCCAGATGTGGCAGGGTGGGGTTTGGGTGTCCTGCTGCTGGTGGGAACATCTGGCCTTGCCGCGGTGTCCCGGGGGCCTGGAAGTGGGTCACGTCCTGATTCCGGAGGAGCTGCCCGGCTTTGGGATGAGGTTTTCAGGGCTGGGCCTGTCTGGGTCGTTGTAAAACTCCTCTGTGCTTTGGGCCTGTGGCTGCCTGCCCCAAATTTCACCCCAAAAAGGCACCTTCGTCTTTTGGAGCTGCTTGGATCCGGCTGGAAGCTGCAGAAATGACTCCGTGATGGGAGCAGCCCTGGGTAATCATCACTGGGATGCTGGACTGGAATAATGGGAATGTGGATTGGTTTGGGTCAGTTCCCAAACGAGTCCCACACCCGGGAATGTGGGGCAGGCAGTGGCAGGGACAGAAGAGCCCCTGTGGGTCTGTTTGGAGCCTTTTTGTGCATTATTCCATTAAAAAATCAGGATGCTGTTGTAGCAGCCCCACTGAGCTTTGCGGGGAGCCCCCCACAGTACCCCCCTGCCTGCCAGGCCTGGGAACTTTCCCCAAATCCCTGACTCCTGGAACATCTTCCCATCAGAGCTGCCCCCAAAGAGCTCCACGCTCTGGCCTGGATGCCCCCAGGATGTCCCAGCGGGGGCAGCTTGGAGCCATCTCCAGCATCCCTGGGAAGTCATTCCCATCTGAGCCAGGTGCTCCCTTCTGCCACAGATCCAACTCCCTGGAAGCCACCTCGCAGTGGCATGGAGCAAGCAGGAGCCCAGGACAATCAGGAATGGCCTCTGCAGCCTTTGGGATTTGCTGTGCCGGGGAATTGTGCACACGCAGAGCTCCCGAGGAGCCCAGGCAGGACCTGAGGAGTCCTCAGGGGACACACAGGAGGTGCCCAGAGCATTCCTATGGCTCAGGGCTGGCTCCAGGGATGCTGCAGGATGCTCCCAGCCTCGGGAGGGGCTCTGTGCCTTGGGAATCCTCATCCGGCACCAAGCACCGTCCGTCGGTCCTGCTGCACCCCGCTCCGTGGGGATGGAGACTGCGAAGGCTGCAGGAGCTCCGGAGGAGAGGATGGATCCAGATCCAGTCCCTGGAATGCTGGAGCCACAGCTGAGGAAGTGATGGGTGCCCAGAATTCCAGGGTCTCCTCACGGGAGCTGTCACTCCACAGACCTTTCCCTGTGCTTCCCGTGGGCTCCACCGAGGGACACGCGGGGAGGAGCTCCCAGGAATGCTGGCCCAGCAGTGGGATTGGTGTCCTGGGGAAGGCAGGATCTGCTCCACAGGATCGCCCAAACACCTGCCAAGGTTGGTGCCCGTGCCAGGCGTTGGTGATCCCATCACCTCTGCCTTGCTCCCTGGGAGAATTCCCTCTGGTGGTGGAAGGATGCTGGACATATCCGTGAGCCCACACCGCTTCTTCTGCATTCCAGGCCCTCATTTAAAGCTCCAGATGGTTTTTCAGCCCGGAAAACCCTGACTTTTCCCTCACTCCCAGCACCCTCAGCTCTGTCTGGGGCTGAACTTTTGCCCTGCAGACAGAGCCGGATTTAATTGTGCCCCATAAAGCAGCTCCAGCTCTTCCCTCCAGGAAAGTTCATGAGGAAGATGGGAAATAGGCCCTTAATGCCCTAAGAATTCACCTCTCTTCCCCCATCTTCCCTTCCATGAACCTCTAAGCTCATCCAAAGTCTCCGTACGTTGATGGCAGGGCCGGGATGCTGCAGCTCTGCCAGGAGGGCAGGATTTCCATGGAGTTCTAAGTGGAAGCAAATGGTTTTAAAGGAAATTAAATTTACAGCTCCATAAAAAAAGGCATTTTATTGCTTCGCTTTGCCTGTCAGTCAGGAGAGGCAGGAGATAAAGGAATGCTCAGAGGCTGGAGGCAAAGAGGAGCAAACCCATGGATCACCAGGTGGATGGATTTGGCCCCTGGAAAACCCTGGATGCTCAGAAGTGATGGTTAGGATGCTTCGTGCTCTCACGTGTTGGCTGGGGGCGCAGACACAGCAACACCTCAGGTTTTATTTATGGGGAAAAATAGCAAATCCCTGGGATTTATTAATTAATCTCTTCCCATGGCATTGATTGGAGGGCTTGGAGTAAACAGGAATAAAACAGTGGCATTGGATATCCATGGAAGCCAGGATCTGCTGCCATGGAATTCTGCTTCCAGCAGGAATGGAAGGGAGAGGAGGGGTTGGTGCCTTCGTGTTCCAGGCAAGGAGAGGCCTGTGGGATCCATCTGGATCCCTCTGTGCCACGTCCAAAGGAGCTGGGAAGATCCCGTGGGACAGGGGAAGGTGACAGCCAGTGGCTCGTGCATCCAGGGACCTCAGCATGGCATGGCGCCAGCGCAAACCCCCGGGGACTGCGGGAGCATCCCTGCTTTGGGATCTCTGGATGCAGGAGGAGCTGCGGGCTCGGCTCGGCTCCTTTCCCACCAGCAGCCGCCGGTTTGGGGCTGCACATCCCCCTCGTTCCCGGGGCTGCCAGCTCCGAGGGCACCCACCAGGAGCAGCTGGGGGACATTTCCCCGCTGTCCCCTGGCTGGGGGGACGGAGCAGGGGATGGAGCTGTGCCTGTGCCCGGCTGAGGTGGCCGAGGGGGCTTCGCCTCTTCCCGAGCTCCGACGGGAGCGCGCAGAGGCTCCGGAGCAGGAAGCTCCCCCGGCTCCAGCGCTCCCAGCTGTGTCAATAGAGGAGCCAGGAACAAAGGGGCTCTTTCTTCGCCTCTGTTTGTGCGGGGGGGGACAGTGGCAGTGGCACCGGGACGGTGGCTGCGGGGACAGGCGTGCGCGGGGCCGGGCCGCGGCGCTGCGCTGCGGGGAGGAGGCGGCAGCGGGATGGGGTGAGGGGATGCAGGCTGTGTTTGTGTCACTGTAGCCGTTATTATTTTGGTATTATGTGTACCCAGTTATCCCGTATTACGGGAGGTTTATGTGTATGTGTGGGAGAGTGAAGTCGCAGCATCCCTGGCAGTGTCCCAGGCCGGCTTGGACGGGGCTTGGAGCAGCCTGGGACAGTGGAAGGTGTCCCTGCCCCTGGACTGAGATGAGCTTTGAGGTCCCTTCCCTCTTGTGTTCCCCTGGTATTTATTAATAGATGTAAATATGGATTTCCTTTTGGGGCTTTGTCGAGGGGAGATCACTGAAGGAAGGGAAGAGCTGTCTCTGGAGCCAGGATTTTCCCCAAATGTCATCCTTGCTGCCACCAGGACTCGGCGTGGCTGCACACGCCTGGCTCTGCTGCCACATCCCTCCCTCCGTGCCTCTCCCACGTTCTCTCCATCCCCACCTCCGAGGAAGCTCCCTGATGGGAACGTGGGGCACATCCCAGGACAAAGGACTGAGGGACACCACGGGGACAATGCCAGGCTCTGGCTGCTCCTCTCCCACCAAGTGATCCTGCAGGAACTTCTGGAGGTCTTCTCAGGACTCGAGCAGCTCTCCCCATGGACGCCTCACCAGAGCATCTCCCAGGGATGCTGCCGTTCCTGCCACAGCTCCGCAGGGCTTTGGAGCAGCAGCTGATCCCTGGAAACCTCCTGTGCCCTCCCTGTGCCCCCGGGGGCGGGGCCGGCCCCAGCCCAGGTGCAGCAGCCTTGGGGGTTCCTGTGCTGCGCTTCCTCCTCCCCAGAGCTCCGGGAATCCTCTGCAGCCCCGGTGTCAGCTGTGAAAACAAGAGGAGCCCCTTCCTGCACCGGGCAGGGAAGTGTCCGGCCCCTCCGGCACAGCTCTGGCTCTGCCGTGAGGGGCTGAGGGCTCCCGGCACTGGGAGCACTGGGAAGCTCAGCTCTGGCCACTGGAGGATGCCCGGCCTCGTTGCCAGCTCCCAAATACCAGATTCTGGGTTTGGAGTGGTGGAATGGGAGAGTTGAGTCCCTGTATCCGTGCGTTTTAGAGGGAGAGGCTTGGATGAGAGTCCTGGTGGCAACACGAAGCTTCTCCCATTTTTCTCCCCAACTCTGTTCCCGCGTTTGAAACCACAAATTTCAGGATCTCATCCCTGCTCCTGGCACTGCTGTCATCCTGGGGCCGTCCTGCTGGAGATCCCAGATTCTCTGTGTGTTTTCCACCAGCCAGGCTCCCGGCACAGGGAATGTGCTCCAGGTCTGCTCCTCCCTTCTGCTGGTGGATAAACCCACGGAAGCTTTGTGCAGTGCTGCTGGGAATCTCAGGAAGCTTTGCTCCCTCCTGAACCCGAGGATGTGGCAGGAGGCTCTGCCCAAACCCGTGTGCCTGTATCAGACTGGGAACAACTGGGATTCTTCCCCTGGGATCCCCGTTTTCTCCACAGCCAATGCTGGATTTGGTGGCAGCACTGCTGGCGCTGTGACATCCCTGCTGTGACACCAGGCTGCTGCCTGTGACATCCATCCCTTTTCCACAGGATGCCCAGTGCTCTGAGGAGGAGGCAGGCAGTGAGGGGATGAAGCAGAGCCGAGCAGAGCTGTTGCCATTCCCGCCTGGCCTTGGGAAGCAGGGGATTTATGGGAGCATCCATGGGGATATAAATCAGCAGCTCCTCCATGTCCTCACCACGCCTGCTGCTGATTCCCACACACAGATCCATGGAAATCTCGGGGCTGACAGGGACAAGCATTCCTGGCTGCTCCAGGGGCCTCTCCAGCAGGAGAAGGGGAGTCCCAGGGAGAGGGGAACGTTTGTTCCTCAAAAAAACCTCCTTGCGTGGAGCAGAGATGGATTTTGGCAGCTCCGTTCCCAGCTGGATGCTCTGGATGCTCTGCCCTTGACCCAAGGGTCACCTCTGGGGACAAACCTGTTGTCCCCCGAGCTCCGAGGATGCCGTGGAGCTGCAATTCCCGGGATCTCGCCGCGGCTCCCGGTGCTCAGGCGCTCGTCGGGCAGAGGAAAACAATGCCCCGCAATTAAAGAGCCTCTTAATTGCAGCGCTACACGCGGCTCTTCCGCTGCTTTCTAAGTTTGGGGCCGTAATTACAGCAGCAGGGAAAGGCAGCAGCTGCGGCCCTGCCGCGCCAAGCCCTGCCTTCCAGGGATTCTTGGATTTGACCGTCTAAATCCTGGGCTGAAGCCTGGCATGGGATGAAAGGGAAAAGCAAGCCCCAGGCTCTGCCTGGGCAGAGCCCTCGCAGCCCCTGCAGCCCCCGCCGGGCTCCCGGGGCAGCGTTTGTTCCTCTTTTTCCTCTTTTTAATGGGTTTGTGTTGGTTTTTTTAGCAAAGCAGCTTTAAAGAAAAAAAAAAAAAAAAACCAACCCGGGGAGGTCCTGCCCTGGTCAATCCTTGCAAGTCTCAGTTTGGAAACAGCGGCCAGGAAGATTAAAGGGTGCCTGGAAAGCCGGGCTGGGTGTCAGGATGCTGGGACGTGCTGGGGGCGGACACGGCCAGGAGGGAGTTGTCCTCCTGCTGTCTGTCTGTCTGTCCGTGTCCCCGGCTCAGCAGTTTTTGGGGAGAGCCCACGCTGGTGAATCCCTTTCCCTCTGCCTGGCAGGGTTGGTTTATTGGGGATCGTCCCGCGGCACCCGCAGGCAGCTCTGATTGCTGCGGTGTCACTTCTGTGCCCGGAGGAGATGGGAGGTGTGGGCACAGCCGCGGCAGGCAGACACCCACGCCCAGATGGAATGTTTTCCCTCTTTTTTTCACCCCGTGGCTCTGAGGAATCCCGGGATAAACGGCACTTTCTGTGGCAAAAGGAGGATGTCTTGGGAGCAGGGGAGGGAGGCTGAATCCAGGCTGTGTTTTCGGCTGGAGACGTGTCCCAGATCCCGAATGTTTTCCATCACACAGGCAGGTTTGTGTGGGATCACCTGGGCAGGAAGCGGCGGGGAAAAGCGATACCCCACGGGGAGGCCCTTCTCCAACACCCCCTTTCCCAAAATCCAGCGGCAGCCGGGGTTTTAATGGAAGAAGCAGCCAGTTCACAGCAGCTCCTGCTCCATGTGGGGAAATTATTACTTGCAGCGTTTGGCTGGGAAAGGGAGGAAAGGAGCAGCACAGATGGGAGATGCACGAAGTTATTCCTTATCCCCATGCCGGGATGAAGATCCCACATGACTTTTCCCTGCAAGAATCTCTTCCCAGAGCTTTAAATCTCCAGGTGAAGGAAAAAAATGCTCTCGGTCTGTGAATTCACTGGGAAAGTATGTGGGGTTTGGTGGCATTGCTAAAGAGCTGAGGGAAAGGAATCCTTTCTGGTGTCCCTGGGATTAGGTATTGTCTGGGATTCTTTCTGTGGACAGGGAAAATATTCCTGGGATGAATGTGGCCCTTCAGACAGGGAGTGATGTCCTGACACCCTTCCCTCTCCTCCTTTCCTGGAGGGGCTGGGGAGAAACCATTGAGTGGTTTTCACCTTTTTTCTTTTTAATGTTGATTTTTTTAATTGTTGCTGTTGGGAAGAATTCAGTGTTCTAGCCAGGATATAAAAATATCCCTGTTTTCTCCAGACTCCCAGGGGGTTGGATTGTTTCATTCCTCCTTCAGTGGCTGAAGATGAGGAAAGGGATGAGTCACATGGATCTCACTCCCTGGTGGTGCTGCCTCCCCCCATGCTGGGGGAAATTCCCAGATTCCCTCATTTCTGTGCTTCCCAGCACCTTTTCCCACTCAGCATCCCTCAGCGCTGGGATTCAGCTCTGGGAGCTGCAGGAGGAGCAGCAGCATCCTTTCCTCAGACCTCTGAGACAACACTTCAAAGTCTCCCTGTTCTGCCTGAAAACCACATCCCAAAGCAGAAGGGAAATTCCCAATCCTTGCTTTGCATCCCTAAAGAGGGATGTTGTCCTGGAGCAGTACCTGCACCAACACAGCAGGAACAGGCTTGGGCTCCAAGAGCTTTTCCAGCTCATTCAGCACCAGCAAAAGGAAAATATCGACAGGATGCCCTTCTTCAACCCTCGGCTCACTTTTATTTTTGCCTGATGAAAGAAAAAACCCAGCAGCGTGAGGAAGGGGATTTTGTCGCTTGGAGTGTCTCTGGAGAAAACATTCCTGGGAGCAAACAGAGCCTGGATTTGTCTGAGGGCCATGAATATTGGCATGATTCGGCCTCGCTGGGGCAGGGACGGGGCCCGGGGAAGCAGAAGAGCAGGAAAAGCAGCAGGAGAAGCAGCAGGCAGGGCTTGCTCCAGCTCGGGGTGACTTCGTGCCGTGGCTGGAGCACAGGGACGCGTCCGTGTCCCACATCTGCCACCCAGCAGCTGGAGCAGCAGGAAGGGCTGGAAATCCCTGGGCGGGATGCTTTTCATTCCCGGCCCTTTGAAGTTCCAGGCATGTGCCGGGCTCGTGCTCGGCACCTGCGAACAAACCTGGCCCGGCTCGGGGGCCGGACGGGGAACGGAGGGAGCCGGGAAAACCCACGGAAAACGCGCCGGGAACCAGCGCGGCTCCTCCCCGCCGCCAAGCCCGGGATGCAGCAGCGGGCTGTGCCAACCCATCCCGCTTTTCCATGGCTTTGGCACGGCCGGGTGAGGCTGGCAAGCCCCGCGGCCAGGCTGGCACTGCCCGGGGCTGGAGCCGTCCCGCTGCTCCCGGCTGGGGCTGCTCCCTGCATCCTGCCCGGCTGCAGCGGCATCCTTGAAGTTGTCCATGAATGTGTCTCTGTTCCTCAGACTTTTTATAGCTCCGGGCGTTTTTCTTGGCCCCGGGCGCTGCTGCTCCCGTGGAGAACAGAGAGCAGCGCTCAGCGCCGGCGGCTGCGGCCAGCGGGGCTGCGGCAGGACAGGTTTTTGGGATTCTGCTTCCCAAAATCCAGTTTTCTCCCCGCTGTGGCTCTGTCCTGGCACTGGTTTGGTCTGTAGCTGGGATGTGGGAGTGTCGTGGTTTGATTATCCATCCATTTCCTAAACCATTGCCTGCGTGGCACATCCCTCGTGCCTTCCAAGAGCCGTGGATTCCAGGGAAACACCGTGCAGGGTGATGGCAAACTCGGCTTCAGGCTTCAGGAAGCCAGTCCAGGTCGTTCTCCATCAAAATCCCGACAGCTCCACTCCCACCTCCATCGGTGCAGCTCCCCACGGGATGTGGCACCCACTGGAGCATCCCGGCCCCACAGCTGAGAGAGGGAGCCTAAAGAAAGGGAAACCTCAGAATTCCCAAGCTGCCTTCCCTGCTCTGTGGGATGTGATTCCCTTCCCGAAGAACCGTTTGCATCCCACTGGGGCCAGCACTGGCCGAGCAATGGGAATAGGCTCAGGAGAGGTGGCAGCTGCAGCACGAGTGCCCTGTCACCCCCAGAGGGACACAGGCAGCACCCAAGGGACACCCCAGCCACGTCCCGCCAGGGATCCCCCAAATCTGCCCCTTCCCAGTGCCAGCAGGGGGAATCTTCTGAATTTGGGGTTAGCTCGACTCCTCCTTTGCTGCCCTGAGCCAAGGGCAGCAGTGAGGCTTTAACGCCGGGGTTAAAGCCTGGGGTTAGAGCCAGCCTGGGGTTAAAGCCTGGCTTTGGCCCGGGCCCGGGGTGTTTTCCAGCAAAGCCCCGCCTGGGGCTGCTCCCCCCCACCCCCTGCCCCGGCGAAATCGGATCCAGGGTTTGTCCTCGCAGCATTTTCGGGATGTTTCGCATTCGGGAGACACCCGAGGAATGTCTGCCGGGGAGGGCAAACAGCCCGCGGGGCAGCGAGGGGACATAGCCCCTTCTGCAGGGCTGGCCCTGCTGGGCTCCTGCTGCGAAAGGCGTTTGTTCCCTGAAAAGAGCAACTGCGCCTTCTTCCAGCGCCTTCCCAGCGGGATTGGTATTCCCCCAGGGCATCTCCCGAGCTCTGAACCTGCAGCCAAGCGTTCTTTGGGAGAAGGAGCGGCATCCCCGGCTGTCCCCATCCTCCTCCTCCCTGAACCCCTCGCCCAAAGTTGGCACCGCGCGGGCGGCTCCTTTCAGACACCTTTGCTTCCCTCTGCAGGAAAACTCCATAAATTACAAGTTGGCCTCTCTGAATCCCGTTATCCCAAAAAAAAATGGACCCCAGCAGGGATGGAAGTGCTGCCGGGGGGGGGCCCCAAGTTCATGTCTGCACAACGTGGCCTGCCAGAGCCACCGGCTACTTTTATCTCCATCACTTGACTATTATACTTAATCAGGAAGGGGGGGATATTATATTTTTTTTTTGTTTGAAATCCACTTTTCTTTTATGGAGAGCAAATTATAATCACTTTTAATTGAAAAAAAAAAAAAAAAAAAAAGAAAAGCTGATAATATTCTGCACCAAATTTCTGGCAGAGAATAATTAACAGTGCAATAAATCCCCAAAGGAAATGCTCATTAATCTTGTCTTTCCGAAGCAAATTTCAGAGGAGAATTGATTGAAAACATTGCTAATAATTATAGGAAAGTTGACAGCTTAAAAGCCCCCAAATCTGGCAGCAGTCTCCTCCTATCAGATCCTGTGGGAACTGGTTCAGGCTGGACGGGAGCATCCCGGCTTTCTGGGACAGCCTTGGGATGGATGGGAGTCCCTGGGATGGGCACGGGCGGGATGTGGGGGATCTGAGTCTGCAGGGGTGGCTCATCCCGGGATTCTGGGGTGACAGGATCGTCCAAAGTGGTTGGGTGGGTGGGCTCAGAGCATCCCTGCTGGGGCTGCTGCTCCGTGCTGGGATGGTCCTTGTGCTTCCCGTGGTCCTTGTGCCACCTCTGGATCGTGTTCTCCCCATTGCTCTCGTGCTTCTGTGGTCCTTGTGCCATCCATGATCCTTGGGTCTTGTGTTTCCTGTGGTCCTTGTGCCATTCCTGGTCCTTGTGCCATCCCTGGTCCTTGGAGCTTGTATTTCCCGTGGTCCTTGTGCCACCCATGGTCCTTGTGCCATCCCTGGTCCTTGGATCTTGTGTTTCCTGTGGTCTTTGTGCCATCCCTGGTCCTTGGATCTTGTGTTTCCTGTGGTCCTTGTGCCATTCCTGGTCCTTGGGTCTTGTATTTCCTGTGGTCTTTGTGCCATTCCTGGTCCTTGGGTCTTGTATTTCCTGTGGTCCTTGTGCCACCCATGGTCCTTGGGTCTTGTATTTCCTGTGGTCCTTGTGCCACCCATGGTCCTTGGATCTTGTGTTTCCTGTGGTCTTTGTGCCATTCCTGGTCCTTGTGCCATTCCTGGTCCTTGGGTCTTGTATTTCCCATGGTCCTTGTGTCATTCCTGGCCCTTGTGACACCCATGATCCCTGTGCCACCAAGAATCCTTGTGTTTCCCATGGTCCTTGTGACATCCATGATCCCTGTGCCATTCATGGTGCTTGTGCCCCCAAGAATCCTTGTGCTTCCCGTGGTCCTTGTGACATCTATGATCCCTGTGCCATTCATGGTCCTTGTGCCACCAAGAATCCTTGTGTTTCCTGTGGTCCTCGTGCTTCCCGTGGTCCTTGTGTCATCTTTGGTCCTTGTTCTTCCTGTGGTCCTTGTGCCACCTATGGATCTCGTTCTTCCCATTGCTCTTGTGCTTCCCATGGTCCCTGTGACACCAAGAATCCTCGTGTTTCCCGTGGTGCCTGTGTCACCCTTGGTCCCTGTTCTCCCCTTGTGACATTTATGGATCTTGTGCTCTCCATGGTCCTTGTGCCACCCATGGTCCTTGTGCCATCCATGATCCTTGTGCTTCCCGTGGTCCATCCCAGCCCCAGGTGAGATCCTGCCCCTCCATCACCCAAATCCCAGCTGTGTCCAGGTCCCTGGGCCTCTGGATCCCTTCAGCCAGAGCACTTTGGGAAGGAACAGCAGGATCTCCCTGCCCTGGCTCTGCCGGGAGCTGCTGATCCCTCTGTGCCTGCCGGGCCTCAGCAGGGACCGTGTTGAGGTCCAGGATGAGACCTGCAGGGAAGTGGCTCCCTCTGTCCCTGTCCCACTCCAGGGGCTCACAGCATCCAAAGGAATTTCTGGATTTGCGACCCCGTTCATCCCCTGAGCCCAGCTGAAGCCTGGGACCGTTTAATTGCAGGGAACCAATTAATTTCTGTCAGTGATCCGTGTGTGTGTGTTCCCAAAGGCAGAACCACCCCACCCCTGAGCTCCTGTCCCCAGGAGAGGGGCGGGATGCCAGAAGGATGAGGAGCTGAATGAGGCTGGGGTGAAAATCCCGGGATGTGCTCATCGCTCTGGGCTTTCCTGTCCTCGTTTGACCAGGGCTGGGAGCAGGAGCCTGGAGCAGACCCAGGCTCTGCCGGGAGGAAGGAAATGTGAGACTGGCCTGGCAATGCTGTCCTTGCCTGGGATTTTTGGCGTTTTTCACCCTTTTTTTGGGGGGGTCACGGGAGGCTGGGAGGGAAATGCAGAGCGGGACCTGATCCTGGGATAGTGGTGAGGGAGTGTGGGATCACGGGACACTGGTCATGCCCTGGTGATGCCCAGGGGTCAGCTGGGGATGTGGATGGTGCTGGTGTGGCCTCTGAGCTCCCCTTCTCCCAAATCCATCCTTCATCCCCATCTCCAGCAGCACGGAATAATTCCTCCCCTCCTGCCAGCAGCTCCCCTCAGCATCCCGTGCACAGGGGTTTCCAGGGACAAGTTCTCCTCACATTTCAAACAAAAGTGAACCAGAGAGAGGAAAACCCTCCCTTTTGGCTTCAGCAGATTCCCTCTTGGATGAGGAATGTGCCCAGGTCAGGCAGCCCTGGGGACGGGGACATTTCCCGTCAGGAATGTTCAATACCTGTGCAAGGCCCAGGGAAAGGGAGCACTTCAATCCCCGCTTCATTTCAGTCCTGGGCTCTCAAACACTGAGGGGTGTGCTCATCTCAGAGCCAGGGCCCACCTGGGCACGGTGCCCTTGCCCAAATAAGCAGGAAATGCTGGGAAAATCTTGAGCAGGGGATGTGGTGCCTCCTGCTCTGTCCGTGCCCAGCAGGATGGGGGCTGATCAGAGGGGTGAGCTGCTCCCAGAGCCCTGCACTGCCCCAGCACCCTGAGGGACACCAAGCCCTCCAACTGCATCAGGGAATCCTGGAATGGTTTGGGTTGGAACGGATCTTAAAGCTCATCTCATTCCACCCCTTGTCACTCCACCCCAGGTTGCTCCAAGCCCCGTCCAGCCTGGCCTTGGACGCTCCCAGGGATCCAGGAGCAGCCACAGCTTCTCTGGGAATTCCATCCCAGTCCCCCCCCACCCTCCCAGCCAAGAATTCCTTCCCAACATCCCAACTAAACCTCCTCTTCTTCAGTTTAAAGCCATTCCCCATCCTGCCTCTCCCTGCTCTGTAAAACTCTTTCATCACCCAGCCTGGTGTCTGAGGAGCTCGTTTGGATTTTTTTGGATGTTTTTGCCGGGGTTCCACCTGCTCCAGGCAGGTTCTGCCATCTCAGGGAGCCCAGGGTCCCCTCCCAGCTGCTCTTTGTCACCCAGAGCCATCATTTCCATGAGGCAGCTGCTCTGGCCCTGGCTGCCCCTTTTATCTGGGCTCTGTTAAATGATCTCAAATATGTGATACGATAAAGACAAACAAACACCCGCTCAATTTAGTCCACCCTAATGCCAGACTCTACTTTTACCCAAGTAATTAAGATTAATGCAGTTGATAATTTAGGAAGTATTCTTAAATGTACCCTTCTGGCAGCATCTAACATGTAATTTTACCTTCGAAGATTTATCGGAGCACTTAGGTAACAGATAGGTCCTCAGCAAACAGGGGCATTTAGAAGGAAAATGAAAGATTAATATTCCTTAAATAAATGGCAGAAGAAGTCAGGCTTTATTCCAGCCCCACAAAGATGCTGCTGTCAGCCCCAGCCCCGCTGCCGATCCCCGGGGAGATTAAACCCAGCCTCGGGCAAGGGAGGTCTCAGATGTCCGACGCCTCTGGATTTTTGGGGATGCAGACGCGCTGAAGGGCATGGAAACACAGCGGCCCTTATTTCGGGGGGATCTGGGAGCTGCTCTCCCTCGGAGGCAGCACAGGAGGATGCAGCTCCTGGCGCTGCCCTTGCTCCCCCGTGGAGGATGCGTGGATCCAACCCGGATTTCCCTGGGGTGGCTCCCGCCTGGCAGCTCCCGGCCCCGCCTGGCACATGCCAGCGGCTTTTCCCAGCCCGTGATGGGCGAGGAGAAGTGGAGCTGACCCTTGGGAGAGCCTCCCCTCTCCCTGTCTCCAGCCATCCCATTTCCTTTGGCCAGGGATGGGGTGGGATGGGGTGGGATGGGACCGGAGCGAGCGTTCGTAGCTGACACCCAGCCCCAAGACCAGGGAATTGCCAGCTCACCCTGAGCCACCCATCCTCGGGATTGGGATGGCCTCCAGCTGGGCCTGAGCCCTCTCTGGTGTCTCCTCCTCTCCCCCCATCCCGGCCACCCCTGCCGTGCCGGATCCCAGACGTGCAACCTCCTCTGGAAGTGCCCCAGGGTTGGGAGGGGACCCTGGGCATGGAGCCGAGACAGTGGCTTGTGACACTGGCTTGTGACACCAGCTGGTGACAGCCCTACATCCCCTGGGGTGTCCCGAGAGCTGCCAGGCTCAGCCTGTCCTCCTCCTCCTCCTTCTCCTTTTCCTCCTCCTCCTCCGTGGCTGTGCATGACGAGCCGAGGAAGGATTAGGATTCCTTGCAAAATCTCCGTCCCCAGTGAAAGCTGGATCCTCACCAGCCTGGAAATTCAGAGCTGCTCAGATCCAGCAAATCAATTCTGGATCATTGTGAGCAGGAAAGAAACTTTCTGAACAACCTTCCAGCTTCCCTGGGCCAGGAAAACCCCCTGGAAGTCACTTCTTGCCCCAGCACAGCCCGACCAGAACATCGAGGACCATGTCCATGTGTCCCTGTGGTGTGTCCCTGTCCGTGTGTCCCTTTGTACCTGTGTGTGTCCCTGTGTGTGTCTGCATCCCCAAAATCTTTCCCAGCCTCTCCTCCAAGGTCTTTTTCAAGCTCTCAGCACCAAGACTTGGCTCCTTCCCACTGTGGTTCCTCCCTAAGGGATGCTCCAGCGCAGCCATCCCCCGGTTTTTCTGTCCCTTTGGAGCAGCCGCAGTCCCCACTCCCAGCTTCCCTCCCTGGGGACGAGCAGGGCCCAGGGCTGGCAGGGAAGGTGTCCCATCCCCCTGGATGTGATGCTGCCACTGCTGCCTCGTGTCCCTGCAGGAAGCAGAGCCCTGATCCTGCTTCTCTCTGTCTGCCTGGGAAATGGGTTTGATGTGTCGGGATACGATCCGTGGTTTCTTCTTCAAACAGGGGTCAGCTCCAGGCTGGAGCTGGGGCTGGCAGGGAGGGAACAGTGAGCCTTCAAAGCCCCATCTTTACCCAAACTTGGGGGAAAGCTCCCTCTGGGGAGCAGGGAGGGTTGGGGATGGCAGGGGCAGGATCAGGCCCAGCTGGGAGAGGATGGCAGCTCCCTGTGCCCTGAGTGTGCCCAGGGCTGGGGTTTGGGCTTTGGCCATCCTCAATTCCCCTTTTCCTTCTCCTCCTCCATCATCTCCTGCCTCTCAGGGCCGTGTCCTGACCATGGACAGGATGAACCCCAAAGGCATCGGCTCTGCAGGACCCCGGCGGGATGCAGGGACGCAGGGCTGGAGCTGGGATGCAGCAGAGGGGCAGATGGGATCCCATCTCCTCAATTTCCCCGTTCCCACAGCACCCAGTCGAGGCCACCCGCCCAGGGGGCCCGGCTGGGCGTGGCCAGGGTGGGAATTTGGGGGTGGAATCCCCCTTTTGGCACGGGGCGCTCCCCACACGCCGCAGCACCGCAGCCAAGCCAAGCACAGATTCCTGACATATTTTTCTCTTTCCTTTGCAGCCAAGAAATTCATTTTTCATGGGAGGTGAAAGTGAGACCCGGCAGTAGCTGAGCACGGAGGGTGCCAAGGTAGGGGCCGGCTGACAGCACGGGCTCAGATGCTATTTTTGGGAGCCAGACTCTCCGCCCCATCCCAGATGGGCTCTGGGAATGCCTCTGGCTGTAGGGATACTCAGGGACCTTCTCTGGCCCTGCAGCTGCTCAGTGGCACGAGGGAGGGAGTTTGAAGGGACTGGAGAAGGGGCCAGTTCACACGGGGAGGGATTTTTCCCGGCTCCAAAGCTGTGCTGGGTCGGATCGATCCGTCTGGGTGGGGTTTCAATCCTTTAGGCAGGGGTTAAAAGCCTCTTTTTGGGGACAAGGTGTCTTCAGAGTCACCCTTGTGCCACGTGGAGCCACTGAAAGCCTACAGAGCCAGGGGGGTTCCGTGTGGGATCCCCTCATGGAATCCCAGAATTGTTTGGGTTGGGAGGGACTTTAAACTCTTTCACCCCCTGCCATGGGCAGGGACACCTTCCACTGGCCCAGGCTGCTCCAAGCCCTGTCCAGCCTGGCCTTGGTGCCAGGGATCCAGGGGCAGCCACAGCTTCTCTGGGCACCCTGTGCCAGGGCCTGCCCACCCTCCCAGGGAGGAATTCCTTCCCAATATCCCACCTAACCTTGCCCCTGGCAGTGGGAAGCCATTCCCTGCGTCCTGTCCCTCCATCCCTTGTCCAAAGTCCCTCTCCAGCTCTCTTGGAGCCCCTTGGGGCACTGGAATGCTGCCCTCACCCATCTCCCTCCCACCAGCACAGCGAAGGGCATTTCCCTGGCAGTTGCCACCCAGTTGGCATCCTGAGTTTTTTCCAGCCGCCCACTCCCACGCCTGTCCCTGATCCCTGGGCTGAACTGCCACACTCCCGACTGCAATGCCAGCAGCTCCATGGAATCATGGAATATCCTGAGCTGGGAGAGACCCACAGGGATCACTGATCCAACCCCTGACCCTGCACAGACCCCCCAACAATCCCACCCTGGGCATCCCTGGCAGAGCTGTCCAAGCTCTCCTGGAGCTCTGGCAGCCTCGGGGCCGTGCCCATTCCCTGGGGAGCCTGGGCAGTGCCAGCACCCTCTGGGGGAAGAACCTTTCCTAATATCCAATTCAAACCTGCCCTGGCACAGCTCCAGCCGCTCCCTGGGTGCTGTGCCTGTCTCAGACCCATCCCGGGCTGGTTTATTCCCCTTGCAGGAGCAGCCTCTGAGCTCACCTGTGACAAAGCTCAACGGGAGCCGCGGCCCCCGAGCAGAGCCCCTCACCCCGACCCCAGCAGGGCTGCCCTGGGCCCTGTCCAGAGGCAGGGCAGGAACAGTCCCTGCCCGCCTAATCAGCGCGGGCGATAGAGGAGCGATAGGCGGGGGCAGCGTTATCGGGCTGATTTCCAGATGCAGCTGAGTCACCGCGTGTAACCGACTCGCCAAGGTCAGGCCGGGGAGAGGCCGAGCCCAGCGCTGAGCCCGGCTCTGCCAGGCCCCGTCCCCCCTCTGCCTGCCGTGGGAAGGAGCAATTCCCTCTGCCAGGGCAGGGGCTGGCGTTTCCTTGTGGGACGTTCGGCTTTTTCCTGCTCGCACAACCGCTCCGGTTGCTGGTTCCGCCGGAGCGGGGCTTTGCCCTGGGGAGATGCTTCTCTGTACCCAGCGCGACCACACCGTGGGGAGGTGGCTGTGGTGGGCACCTGGCGGTCCCCTCCCCACGGTGTGATCCCTCTGGGGTGTCCCACTTGAGCCGCTGGTGGGACCGCAGCTTTTCTCTCCTGGGAAGGAGCCTTTCTCCATGCCGGGGGTGCTGTGCTCCCCCGGGATTTGCACCCTGCAGGGATTGGGAAGCTCTGAGGTGCTGCGGGACCCTCAGCTCAGCCCTGCCCCGTGGGCACAGCGAGCTCCGCAGGCAGCGGGAGCCGCTTGGCTGCGGTGCCGGGGCGGTGAATCACAGCCCGGCTGGCACGCCGGGCTCCCGGCAGGACGGGACCTGCCCTGCCGAGCGCCAGGCACGGCTCTGCCTCGCCAGCCTGGCTGCTGCCACCGCTGCTGGCCGTGTCCCCTGCCCCCGAGCCGCAGAGGGGCTGTGGGAGGCCCCAGGTCGGCCCCGGAGAAGGAGGATGCTCCAAGCCCCCGGCAGAACACACAGATGCAGGTGGGGATGGCTCTCCCTGCAGCCGGGCAGCCTGGCAATAATCACAGCGGGTTTTTAAAGAGCCAAAGTGTTTTTACCTCCGTTCCATCCCTTTCCACCTCCTTTTCCAGGAGCTGAAATGTCAAAAGCCGTGAAGTGATGCCAGAGTTAACCCGTGGAGGAGGCTGGTGCTGAGGGCAGGCTGGGGCTGTGAAAGCCAGAGGGAATAGTCCCAATTTTCTTTTTTTTCCTGCGTTTTCCATCCCACGGGGGGATGAATTGTGCTTGTGCCAGATCCATGACCCCTCGGGGGATGGATGCAGGAGCTGCCTGGGGAATATCACTTTAAATCAACACGCCCAGCCCTCCTTATCGATTGCCCCATCAGAGCCGCATTAAGCCCCGGATTTTCCTGCTCCCAGGGCTGCTGGGCCACCTCAGAGCGGTGCCCCGTGGCCACAGCCAGCGGGAGGGACCCCCACGCAGGGGCAGGGGACCCCCAAGCCCTGGCAGAGCGATCTTGGGGAACAAATCCCGCATTTACACCGTGCCCTTTCATGTGCGCACCATCTGTGATTTGCATGGAGTAAACTCACACCCATTCCCCGCCCAGGCTCTGCCACCACCAGCAGGACCTGGGTGCCACCAGCAGCAGTGGGACAGTCCTGCGTGCCACCAGCCCTGCTGTCCCCATCCCCATCCCTCTGCCGGCACAGGGAGCAGGATGTTTGTGTCTCCTGGCACTCAGCATCGCCAACCCCCAGCCCTTGCCGTGCAAATCCTGCAGCTTTCCAGCCACACCGACGAGCCTTTCCCTCGCAAAAAAAAAAAAAAAAAAAAAAAAAAAAACCCCCCTTTTTGTGGCTGAAAAGCCCGACTGTGATAATGTAGCGAGCGCTGGCCTTGGGTATTTTATCTTGGCAAGGAGCCTTTGCAAATTTAAACAGCAGCGAGCGGGCTCTGGAGTTGTGGCTGGCTGAGGCATAAGTGGGGCATTGTTTTCCCAGCAGAGCCCTTTGTGCCAAAGGGCCGCGTGTGAGCTTTGGCCGCGCAGCCGGCACGCTCGGCTCCGACCCTATCGGCCCCGGATCCGTTTCACTGCGCAGGGTGTGAAACTGGGGAGGGATTCAGGCCTGGGAGCTCGAACCGGAGAGGGGAGCCCCGGCGGCGCTGCTGCATCCCTGCAGGAGCAGGAGGGATGCAGCCGCCCCTCTCCATCTCGAATATTGTTATTAATGCAGCACTGGGAGTGCTGGGTGCTCATCCCGACAGATTCCAGGTGGGAATGGAGAAATGACCCACAGAGACCCTGGATAGATGCAGGGTGCTCCTCTTTTCCGTGGAAAATCTCCTTCTCTGCGCAGGTCACTCCTGGGCAGGATGGGTGGACAAAGTGGGGTTGGGATTTGTGGGAATTACACCCAGAAGGAGAGGAATAAACTGAATTTCCTGCTCCTCACCCCCTCCCAGCAGTGCCGTGCCTTGACCCACTGCAGCAGACGGTAAAGAAACATTTCCAGTGAGGGAGGAGAAAAAAAACCTCACTGTTTCCAGCAGACTTCTCTAAAAAAAAAATAGTCCTTAAAGCAAAACGTTACCCTTCTTTTTATTAAAACCTTCTTCATATAAAATCCTGGTGGCGCCTTTTAAAAGGCTGTGCTTGACTTGTGCTCCGTGTCCAACGCCCCGAGGTCTGGGTTGTAAAATCAGCGGGGAAATTTGGGACTCAGCTTTTCTGTTTTTGCCTCCTTAATAACGTCTAAAATGTCCAGGGCAATTCGCAGGGAGGGTGGTGAAGTCCTCTCCCCAAGGATTTCAGAGCGATGAGGGACAGCTCCAGGGGGAAAGTGGTGGAGCAAAAAAACCTTTCCCTTCATCTTCGCTCCAGCAGCGGGGACCTGAGGACACGGGAACATGAGGACGCAGGCACACGGGGACATGGGGACAGAGAGCCCTTCCCAGGATGCCTCTCCCAGCCCATCCCGACAGCCCTTCCCACTAATCCGTAGGTGGAGCTCTTCTGTCATCTTTTTCTGCTTATGTTGCTAAGAAGTAACCCAGAAATAGCTTTCCCGGGAGGAAAAAAAGTGCTGCCTCAGCAGCTTTTGCCAGAGGTGAACTGCTCTGAGCATCCTTTGAAGAGCCCGAAGCTGCAAGGCTTCACCCCGGGGGGGGGGGTTGTGATGCCCCTTCCTCCAACCGCAGTCCAAGAAAAGGGGCCAAAATCTCTGCCGTGCCTCCCCTGGCCCCTTCCCTGACTGACATCCAGCCTTCCCCTCTTCTCTCCTGTTCCCTGCAGGTCTGAAAGGATGCGGCAGAGCCCCGCCGGCCCTCGGCACCCGCCCCCAGCCCGGCCCCGGGCAGCTGCCGCCCCTCTGCCCGCGCCGGTGCCCATCGGCGGAGGACCATGCCCGTGACGGGGGCACGGCAGCTCGCAGCGGGACGCGACAGCGGGGCTCTGTAGCCTTGTCCCCTCCTCGGTATCATGACCGGAGAGACCCAGCATGTTTACACCATCGGCGATACTGAGGCCGGCCCCAAAGAGCCCGACAAGGAGGACTTTGGCTGTGAAGGCTGCGGGGACAAGGATGGGAGGGCGCTGGGCGGGGAGGGGACATCCCCCTTCCCCGGCCCCAAGGACAAGGAGCCCCACAGCCAGCGGGAAGCCGTGATCCGGCCGCAGCAAGCGGGGAAGATCGACTTCAAATCCCTCCAGTGCAAGCCCAAGTTCGGCAATGACAGCACCTGGGGAGAGGTCAAGGGCAGCCCCCTGTCCCCGCCGGGGAAGGGGCGGGCCCGGGAGCGCAGCCGGCGCTCGGGGAAGGGCGAGCGGGGCCACCAGCAGCTCTACCGGCTCAGCATCGCCGGCACCCGGCCCAGCCCCACCATCGGCATCGCCTACCCGCAGCAGAAGGTGACGCCCCCGAAGAAGCCGGAGGTGGCCCCCGCGGCCGGCACCTACCGCTTCCACGTGCCCAGCATCCCCCAGCGCGACGCCGAGCTCCGGCCGGAGGAACTCGGCTTCGGCCGCTGCTTCCCCGACGCCACCGGCGGCCGGACCTCCACCAGTTATACCTCACAGCCCGGCCCCTCCCTCGGCCCCAAGGGGCAGCCCCCCGCCGCCGGCATCCCCCTCAAGAGCCCCGGCACCCATGGGCAGCTACATTATTTAGAGTTCCAGGCAAACCGGGCCGAGTCCTGGCCTTCCCCGGAGAAGAGCTTTGCCGGTGCTACCTACGGGATCTCGGTGCAGAAGCCCAGCTCTTTCTCCGAGGGCGGCAAAGCCGCTGTGCACGGCCTGGGGGCTTTGCCGTGCCAGTTCCCCTTCCAGCTGCTGCACGACGCGGGGAAGGAGCCGTTCCGCAGCACCGCGGGCAGCCAGGAGTACCTGGACGTGGGAATCGCCACCACCGCCCAGCTGGCTCCCGGTGCCTTCGCCTTCCACTCGTCCCCCAGAGAGTGGCCAGAGGAGCCGCTGAGCGGGGGCTCCTACGAGAGCGAGGGGAGGCTGTACGGGCTGCCCGCGCCTCCGCCGCCGCCGCCGCCCTTCCTGCACCCGCCGGCCCTGCAGCACGGCCCCTTGCCCTGCTGCAAGGGCAGGGCCGAGCATCCCGCCGACCCCACTGGTGCTCTCCCGTCGTCTGGTGCTATCGACCAAAACCCAAGCACTTTCCAAGAAAACCAAGCTGTTTTTCCGTCTAGTTTACACTCGCCTACCATGCCAAAGCCGGCGGGGAAGAGGCAAGCCTCAGCCAAGGACGGAGTCCCCAGCCCGCGGCTGCTGGTGCAGAGCAGCCCCCTGAGAAGGACCGTGCCACCAAACTCCCTGTCCCAAGTGCACTTTCAGAGCAAGGCCTATTGCAGTTCCCCCGCGGGCAGCACCGGCGCGGGAGCCGTGCCTTTCGAGACGAGCGTTCCCACTACGGCACCCACCCACCCCAGGCTTGTGCAAGCTTGGGAAGGTGCCACGAAGGCGTTTTCTCCCATGGACCAGAATTCAGCACCTTATTCAAACCCTGTTGGAAACCAGTTCTCATTCGAGTGCCAGTCTGGCCCCGAGCAGAGGCAGCACAGGCAGAAAAATGTCAGGCTGCCTTGGCAGCAGATGCACCTCCCTTCTGCAATGCCCGGTGCCAGCAGGCTGGAGCTGTCGAGACACATCAGCAGCCAGAAGCTCCCCTTCCCCCTGGGCACGTCGGACTGGCAGGGCAGTGGGAAAGCCCAGAAAGGGCCCCCCCTAAGCAATTCTCCAGGGTATCACAGCAAAAAGCTGTTACCAGGAGAGAGCCTCCAGAGGGGAGATCCCAGCGTGACGGGAGCTTTCTCCTTTGAGAGTGGGAAGGAACCAGGATCTCCTGCCTGCGACTCGAGAAGCAAAGTCCTGTTCTACAGTATGGCTCAAGCAGCTCCTCCTCCTCCTCCTCCCTCAAGGAGCTCGTCGGGCTCAGGACTGGTCCTGCCACCATCAGCCTTGGTGGCTGCCTCCCCTTGCGAGTCCCCACTGTCGTCCCCTGTCCCCAACCCCACGTGTGGCAGCACCTGCTCGTCACTGTCCCCCATGTCCAGCAGTCCACTCAACCCCGGCTTCGAGGACAGCCAGATGTCGGGAACGCTGACACCCTCTCCCTTCTTCCAGCACCCCTGCCACGCCAAGGATGCCAACAAAGCCTTCCACCCCTCCGAGGTTCTGAGTCCCAGCCCGCTTCATTACCACACCCCGGACTCTGTCAAGTCCTTCAGCTTCCCTCCGGATGCTCTGAAAGATGACAGCCTCCTGAAATGTGCCCCGGCCAGCCCGTTCCACAAAGTCGGCGGGGAGGTGGCCAAAGGATGCTCGGACGGGCTGGATGGGGAGCAGCCTCCGCCGCCGTACTCCTCCCATCACCTGCTGGCCACTTCCCTGAGCAGCGCCAGCCTGGACCAGCTGGACGTGCTGCTGACCTGCAGACAGTGTGACCAGAACTACAGCAACCTGTCCTCCTTCCTGCAGCACCGCCAGTTCTGCGCCTCCCACCCCGCTGCCCAGGGAGAGCCCAAGGATGCTGCCCGGGCAGCCGAGGGACGGAAAGCGCTCCCGCCGGAGCCTCCCAAAGCCCCCGGCCTGGCGCTATCTCCAGACCCCCAGGGACATCTGTTGGCGTTAAACAAGAGCGACGACTTCTTGCTGGACGGGGAAGGCAAAAGCGAGGGCAAGGAGGATGCTCTGAAGGGCGGCCTCTTCCACGGCCTGGCCGCCGGCTCCCTCCCGCTCAGCGCCTCTGACCTGGACATCGACGACGCCAAGCTGGACAGCCTGATCACCGAGGCCCTCAACGGCCTGGGGTACCAGTCGGATAACCCGGAGATCGACAGCAGCTTCATCGACGTGTTCGCTGATGAGGAGCTGCCGGGCGTGAAGGCGGCTGGCGGGGGGATGGCCCACAAGGCCAAGGAAGGCCCGGCCTCGGAGAGCAAATCCAAGCAGACAGCGGAGGAGAAGGCAGCAGGAGGGGACAAGGCTGGCTGTTTTTGTGAAGATGGCCACCCAGGTGGGGAGCAGGTGAAGAGAGGGGCAGGAAAGCAGCACCTTCACAAAGGGAGGGTGGCACGGAGGGTGGCACCGCAGGAGCCGGATCCCGCGGCAGACGGAGCAGAGAGGACAGCCAGGCTGAGGGCAGGCAGGAAGAACAGCATCCCACCAGCCAGCACCTCCAGCCAAAAGCATCCCAGGAAACTCAGCCAAGACCCTCTGACGAGGAGCGAGGTGGGGCCAGGCATCGCCAGCAGGAGCTCCAAAGCACCGCGGTTCTCCATGAAGGACATGAAGAAGCGGAAGCCCCGAAGCGGGACGTGGAGCAAGGAGCTCATCCACAAGATCGTGCAGCAGAAGAACAAGCTCCACAAACTGCAGGTGAAGAGCAGCAAGCAGGCCCAGTTCCCCCAGGCCACCGAGAGGCCGCTGGCAGCCGCCAAGGAGGGCGGGCTGCGGGAATACGACTACGTGTCCGACTCGGATGAGGAGGGGGCAGAGTGCAGCAAGCCCCGGGGCAGGAAGAAGCGTGGCGCGGGGTTCATGGGGAGGAGGAAGTACAGCTTCAGCAAGAGACGCCTGGGCAGAAGTGAGAGAGCCAGAGAGAAAGACCCAGCCTGGAGCTACAGCCGGAAAAGGGACGGTCAGAAAAGAGAGGCAAAGGAGGACGGGGATGTCCAGAGTCAGGAGGATGCTGAGAAGGATTGTGCTGCCAGAGCCCGAAGGCGGAGCAGCCACTCATCTGCTGGCAGCAACCACAGTGTGCCCAGAGAGATGGGCACGAGCCCACCCTGCGCTGGTGGGGCTGGTGACAAGGGTGGCACCCAGAGGAGGAGGCGCTCGGGCAGCCCAGCCCATGCGCCAAGGACTCCCCTCAGCCCTCCCCAGGACAGCAGCCCAAAGACGAGCCAGGAGAGCAGAGAGGACATTCCCAGAGGGAGCAGGAGGGTTGGCTCAGCAAAACCTTTGCTGGCAGGCTCCAGGACACAGCCGAGTACTGAACCAGGTGTTGCTGCCGTGGACTGTGCAAAGGAGGAGCCGTCACTGAAGCCCCAGGAAAGGCAAATGCCTGACACGGCCACCCCAGGCAGGAGCCCTGCCAGCTTTTCCTCTAAGGAGGGGGTGGAAGAGCCCAGAGGAGCAGCAAGGCTCCTGGGTGGGTCAGGAGAACCCACCCTGCAGGCTCAGGGCTCTCCTGAGCCCACCGTGGACCACCAGAGGCACCAGTTTGCCCCTTTCCCAAGTGAAGGGCTGAAATACCACACAGAGGAGGTGATTGCTCCACCCCACAGCAGTAACAAATCGAGTCCTGGCGGTGGGAGTGCCACCTGCTCGGAAGCAGGACTTAAATACATGAAGGGACAGGGGCTCTGTGACAGTCGGAAGGATTATCCCGCATCTGCTCCCACCTACGGGGAGGATGCAGTGGGAATGATGCTCACTGCCAAGGCACCCGATCCGTATGTCAGCAGTGACAACGCGTTTTTTGATCCCAAAGGCCTTCCCGGTGACTACGAGGACAACCTCTTCCCAAAGCCCCCAGCCCTGGGCTCCTCCCACATGGACGACGTGTACCTGTGCCGGGATGACATCAGCGCCAGCTCCTTCGAGCAGAAGCACTCCGGCATCTCCCCTTTTGCCACGGAAATGCCGCAGGGCAAGGTGTCCTCCCCTCTCAGCTTTGACTCCTCGTCCATATTCGGGGAGCTCCCCGTCTCCGAGTTCGATCCGTACGAGAGCAAGGATGGATATGTGACAACGTTCCCCTGTCCCGGGAATGCCTCCCGCAAGGCTCTGCCGTTCGAGCAGCCGTACCCACCCTTCCTGCCGGAGAAAGACTGGTCCCTCATGGAGGAGGTGGCTCCCATGCTGCCAGAAGACGTGACTCAGTTCCACAGCCTCTCCATGGAGAAGCCACCAGCCAAGAAATTCCCCGAGGAAGGAGCTGTCCCCAGCAGCCAGCTCTCCCTGCCGCTGCCAGACAGGATCGCGGATTACAACGTGACTTTCATGAGCAACATTTCAGATGACGAGCTGGAGATCAAGCGCCTGGTCACAGAGCTGGAAAGCCAACTGCAAACCAGCAAGTTGGACGCCGAGGTGTCCATCGCCCTGCAGAAATCCGAGCCAAACGTGGCTGTCCACCTGCGAGCACAGGGGGCCCAGCAGTTCCCAGTGCTGCCGGGACAGGCAGAGGCAGGCCCAGAGAAAGGGCTGTTTTTGGCAGGGGAGCTGGGCAGATCGAGCCTCTGCGTTGAGGAGAGGCTGGCAGGGGAGAAGCCAGACTTGGCGACCACCCGTGAGGAGTACGAGAGA
Source organism: Nicator chloris (assembly GCA_013400495.1). Lineage (NCBI taxonomy): Eukaryota > Metazoa > Chordata > Aves > Passeriformes > Pycnonotidae > Nicator > Nicator chloris. The sequence goes on along the minus strand of WAAE01002234.1, from coordinate 50,049 downwards.
CCCAGGGAGCCCTGGCCGTGCCCGCTGGAGCTGGGCTCGCTGGGAACCGGGGTGTGCACCCCAGCCCCGCTGGCCACAAACCATTTCTGCTCCAAAGACAGCAGTGAGCAGCTCCAGGGAACTGAGGAAAGAGACCTCAGGAAGATGGAAAGTGGGTCTTCTTCCAAAAGTCTACCTGGCCCAAGCACAACTGACCAAACAGAGGCTCCCATCTACACCCACCCCGTGACAAAAAGCCCTCCTGTTGTCACCGACTCCGTGTTCCCTGAGGCCATGGATGCAGCAGAAGTACCCAAAGGCCCCCTGCCATCCCTGCCATGCCAGCGTGAGGCCAAGAGCTTCCCTGTGCCAGGGAAAGCAGACACTGATCCTGCAGAGCTGGAGAAGTTTGATGCCCATCTTCCAAACCCTAAGCCTCAATTTGGCTTTCAGCAGGGTCCTGCCCCAGCCTTGGATCTGGCCTTTTCACCTCATGTCAAAGAGGTCCCAGATACAGAAGAAAAACCCTTAAGCAGGACTGAGCCCCCCAAAACAGTGAAAAATGCTGTGGATCTCCAAGGGGGTGGTGGTGGCCCTGCACTGGTGGAGGGGACGGAGGAGAGGAAGAGTCCCAACACCTATCAAAGCCCGGGAGCCAGTGACAAAGCCACCAAAGTGCTGCTGTTTGAGATGCTGAGCGTGCCCAAGGAGAGCGACCGCCCTTCCCAGGAGACGGTGGTGGCATCCCAGGAGACCTCTGCCAACCCTCTGCAGCAGCTCCAGCTCTTCGTTGCCCGGACGGTGAAGAACAACGAGGAGGAGCTGTTGATGCCGTGCTTCCCCGGGCTGCTGGCTCCCGGCCAGCCCTCTGCCACCACCCACGTCCAGACGGAGCACAAGGAGCAGCAGAGCAGCGCTGCCTTGGAAGGGGAAGATCAGGCCCAGGGGGAAGGGGATATCCCCGTTGGAAGCAGCACTGGAAATATCACTGCTCCAGGGAAAGAGGTGCTTTCTCCCCGTGGATGCGGGCAGCTGGAGCCGTTGGATGCGGAGGGCTGTTGCCACACAAAAAAATCCACGCTGGCAAAGCCAGAGCTGCAAAATAACGTGACAGAGCTGCAGCACTTAGCAAATGAACCCCCGGAGCCGAGGGACATTAATATCCCTGCAGATGGTGTTTCCCAGGAGCGTAATGACCTCTCACCACCCAACAGCACCACGGTGACCTCGCTGCCAGGGCAGGGAAGGAAAGCTGATCAGCTCAGGGAAGAGCAGGAGGGAGATAACAACACAACGACCTTGGCATTTAGGAAACATGAGCAATCCCACCCCAGCTGTGCTTTGCTTGAGGAAGAAATGCTGGGCAGAGAAGAGGGAGAGAGGCTGGAAAGGAGTCAGGTGGGGAAGGGGGCACAGCACCCGGGCAGTGCTCCCACGAGTCCTGCCAGCCCCCTTGGTCCCTCTGAGGGGGATCTCCACCAGGATCACGTCTTGGGGACGGAGATAAAAGCCAGCACAGTCAGTGCAGATGTTCCCAGAGAAGGGAACGGCGAGTTGTCCCTCAATGGCTGTCATTACACGGCCTCTCCAGCCAGCCTGCTCTTGCCAGCCAAATATCCCGACCTCAAATGCTCGCAGAGTAGTGGGGCCGAGGGGGGAGAGGTCCCCAGCTTTGGCACTGAGCTTTCAGATGAGAAGAAATACATCTCCTCCCTGCCTGCAACACCAAGTTCATTCGTCACATGTCCTCCCGAGGCCAGCAGCCATCACATCCATCACACCGTGAGCCCAGCAGAGCAAGGGGCGTGGGAAAGGGCACCCAGCTTCCCTCCCTCGCTGCATCACCGCGGGGCTGTGCCGACGGAAGCGTCTGAGGAACATCCTCATCACCTCCCTGATGGTGTTTTGGGTAACTGTGAATCACCTGGAAGAGAGGGGACAGCGAGACCCTGCGCTCTGCTGCATGCTGATGGCCTGGTGGGCTCTGCCTTGGAGATGGGTGGTCCCCAGGAACCTCCTGGGAAGGACTCTCCTCTTCCCTGCTCGCCGCCTTTGCACCAAAAGGACGTTGGGATAGAGGTCCCCGAAAACACCGGTGCTGTGCTGTCGAATTTGAAAGAAAACCAAGGATGTGCCATCACAGACACAGTCGTTAGCTCCACCCCTCCAGAGGCCCAGGATTATCCAACCCAGCCCACAGCAGATCTTCTGCCCATGGAAGAAAGGGAGGTCAACCTGAACCAAGAGAACGAGCTTGAAGACTGCTTCCACGTTAGGAACAAGCATGAAAGAGAACCAAAGGCTTTGTCCAATGGTTTTGCTGTTCAGGACGTGCCAGCTGCCATCAGCAGAGGTCTTACAAGGGTTGGAGATCTTGGTCCTGCTGAATTAAATGGCCATGAGTTTTCAGGGGCAGCAGAGGTGAGACTTGGTCTTTCCAAAACCACAGAGAGCGAAGGAAAGAGTTTAAAAGGGGAGAAATCCAAAAGCCATGGGGCTGCAGAAGCTGGGGGTTGTGTGTTAAACAGCGTGGGCCAAGGAGAGGACTACACACCCAGCAGTACTCCAGACCCATCCCAAAATGAACCCCACAAAGGAAAAAAGCCCAATGGACTCCCAGTGACCTGTGACATTTGTTCAGCCACTTTCCGGTCCAAGCCTGGCCTGACCAGGCACAAAGCTGTCAAACACCAGGTGAAGAACGGTGGTTTGCCACAGCCCAGCAAGACTCCCAGGTGCCCTCTGATTCCTGCACACAAGACATCAAAAGCAGCCCAAAAGGTGCCCAGGAGGAGCCTGAAGGCATCAGTCAAAGACAAAACCTGCAGCTCAGAGATGCCGACCTCCACCGTTGAACACATTCCCAAGAAAATACTCCCAGACTTGGAGAAAGAGCCCAGCACGCAGATGCAGGAGGTGGTCAGCAGAGTGCTCAGCGACCTCAGCGTGATCTCCTTGGAAATGTCCCAGGAGCTGCACACCACACGCGTCCTGCAGAGGGAGGTGAAGGCAAAGGCACCGCGCCCGCAGATGGAGGGATTGGGAGAGGCAGCGTCTGGGAAGCTGGATTTGGGATGGCAGGTCAGGAAAGGAGAAAAGGGCAGAAGGAGCCAAAGCAAAGATCTTGGAGAGGAGAACAGCAATTCTGAGAAGCAGCTCAACAGGAAAGTGAGGCGAAGGAAAGCGAAGGTGTTTCCCAGCAGGAATGAGCACTGTGGTCCCTGTGAGCTGCAGAAGAACACAGATCCTGTTGCCCTGAGCTCCAGCCTGCCCGGGATCATGGAGGGCTTGCCCGAGCCAGATGGTTGCATCTCCACAGAGGAGCAAAACAGGACCAGCACGGCCCAGCACTCCCAAAACACCAAAGAGTCTTCTTGTGCAGCTGAGCTTGAGGAAGACCTGGGCAGCAGGACAGGGTCTCTACAGGAGATGGTCAGCAATGGGACAGCCACGGGCACGGTCACCTGTCCTGGGGAGGTGGAAGATCCAGATGCCATGGAAGACACGCAGGCTTGCAAAAAATGGATTAGCGGGTTTGTGAAGCAAGTGGCGAAGGGATGGGGCAAGGTGGGCACAGAGCAGCATCGTGGTGCTGATGGCACAGAGGACGTGAATGCTGGGACAGGGGACAGTCCTGCAGCAGGCAGCGACACCAGGAACTGGAGTGATGCCCTGCAGGGTCCCACAGCTCCTGCCGAAAGGGCTTTGCTGTTGGAGAGCCATGATTTGGGAACCACCCAAAATGTTTCTGGGCTTGGTGCTCTGCAGGCCCCGCTGGGGACCAGCCCTCCTCCTGCAGAGCCAAAGCAGTGGGTGAAGGCAGATGTGCCACCAGGCGGGGAGCACTGCGGGGACAGCACGGCCAGCTCAGACCCCCAGAGCTTTTTCGACGATGATTCCACGTTCTCCCAGCTGTTCCCCAGGGATGACCAGTTTGTGCGGAGGAAGTGCACGCGGGTGTACGGGAAGCGCAGCAAGAAACCCAAACCTGTCCCCGAGGTCAGCCTGCAGCCAGCGGGGGCCATCGACCTCTTCACCATCCGCCTGGCTTCCGACCTCAGCGACACCAGCTCCTTCTGTGTCACCAGGGAGGACCCTTGCGAGTACGAGACCATCTCCGTTGACGACGCCCTGATGCTGAACATGTGTCATGGCAGCAAGGCAAAGAGCGGAGATGCTGCTCCAAAGGGATCTAAAAGCATCGAGCTGAGGTTGGACCAGGAGGTGACCGACCAAGGGAAGGAGGACATTGACCTGGAGGACAACATGCTGACCTTCTTGTGCCAAAACAGCCACGAGGACAGCGTCCCCAGCTTGAACATCTGGGGCAGTCTGGAGAAGGAGGGGGAAAGCCTCTCTGCCGAGGACATGTTTGAGCCTCTGATGGACCTTGAGGATGAGCACTCGCTCCAAGAAGTGAACTCCGAGCCCCCCGACCTGGCAGAGGAGTCCTACAATGCCAAGGATAATGGGGATTCGGACTCAGCCGAGTTTCACACCATCGACATTGAGATGCTTAACGCAAAGCTGAAAATGAGAGACGTGTGCTTCTTCAACCCTTGTGAGGATCTTCCTGGCCATGGCGAGGACAGTCCCGTGAGTTTGAAGCCAAAGTCGGGCAAGCACAGGAGCAAGCTGGAAGATGGGAAACTGGGGAAAAACCGTGGGGAGATAACCATCAAAACCAAAGACAAGCAGTACAAATGCAAAGTCTGCTTCCAGTGGTTCCTGACGCTGGGGGAGCTGGACTTCCACAAGCTCTCCCACAACCCTTCCCCTCCTCCTACCTGCTACATGTGCGTCCAGCGCAAATTCAGCTCCCGGGAGCAGCTCCGGGACCACCTGAAGGAGAAGCACACCAGGAACAAAGCCGGGCTGTGGGCGTGCGGGATGTGCCTGAAGGAGATCTCCGACGTGTGGATGTACAACGAGCACCTGCGGGAGCACGCCACGCAGTTCGCGCGCAAGGGGCAGGCGCAGAAGTCGGTGATGGGCCTGCCGGGCTGCTTCGGCGAGGACAACGCCGCCGTCACCCACTTCCTCAACACCATCATGTGTCGGAAACCCAGCAGGTCCTCCCGGCAAGGAGACCCCGGCGGCCAGCATGGGGTCAGCAGAGAGAGCAAGAGCCCCAAGGAGCTGCCCCTTGAGCAGGAGAAGGCGATGAAAGAGCCCTTGGAAAGCAATGTCAAAGTGAAGCCACCTGCACCCAGCTCCTCCAAAGCATCCTCCAGCCCGTCTCCAGAGCACACGGCAAAAAGCGAAAGCACCCCCAAATCTGTCCCCATGCACCCAGACTGCAAGGATCCTTCCCGGGATTGCCATCACTGTGGCAAACAGTTCCCCAAACCCTTCAAGCTCCAGCGGCACTTGGTCGTGCACAGCTTGCAGAAGATTTACTTGTGCCACAAGTGCCCCATGTTCTACCAGGAGACCAAAGAGCTCCGGAGCCACCTGAGCCAGGAGCACGGCGTGGTGGAGGAGCAGGAGATCAAGCACACCACCCTGTACGCCTGCGAGCTCTGCGCCGACGTCATGCACGTCATCAAGAAGTCCTTCATCTGCAGCATGTGCAACTACACCTTCTCCAAGAAGGAGCAGTACGACCGGCACATGGAGAAGCACCTGGCAGGCAGCAACAAGACTTTCAAATTCCGAGGGGTCATGAGGCCTGGCGCTGCCTGCAGGGAGGGCAGGGAGAAGGTGAAGGAGGACGGATCTCTCCAGGAGGGAATGCCGCCGAGCAAGAAGCGCAAGGTGGGTCACCACGGCAGCTCAATCCCACGCAGGTCACCAGTCCACATAGACCCCACAAGTGACCTTCAGCTGGTAGAAGCTGGAAGCCCCAGCCTGCAGGTTCCCACTGACTCCTTCCCAACAGCACCTGGTGACCTGGGAGCACCCCAACCCTCCGTGAAAGCAGAAGTCCTGGTGGGTGACTTCTCAGAGCTCCTGGCAGAGATGGAGAAGTCCCCATTTGACCCCTTGCCACCACCGCCCTGCCTGTCCCCATCTCTGCCACCGGCTGCTGCGGGCAGCCCCAAGCTCGGCCACATCACTGGCCTGTCCATTGAGGAGCTGGAGAAAGGAGCCTTTGATGGGAAACCACTTCCTTTCCTGGACTCGCCTGAGTTTCCTATGGACCTTGCTGGCTTGGCCTGTCACCAGGCCACCAACCAAAAACTGTCCCCTCCCCTCCTGACCCAGAAGCATGGCTGTGCTGATGCCCATAAAAAAACAAGCACGGGCAGCAAAGATGAATACAGGGCCTGTATCCTGGAAAATCCCAGCACAGACACCAGCACTGTGGATGGGATCCCTTTTCTCCAGCTTGCCAAGAAGGTCTCAGAGCTTCCTTCGCCTAAGGCAGAGTCTCCACAAGCCCCGGAGACCCACAAATGGGGCAACCCCAGTGCCAGTGATGCCTCTGCCTGGCAAGGTGCAGCTAAGCCTGCGTCTCCAGGAGGTGCCCAGCAGCCCCTGCCCCCAAAGGACAAGACAGCATCACCCACACTCAACAGAGCTTCCAAAGATTCGGTGCCACCAAAGAAAACCGTGGGTAGTGAGGCTGCTTCAGGTGCGGGCAGCCCCGGCGGCAGCACCGAGAAGGGTCAGCAGCCCATCTCAGGGAAGGAGAAATCCATGCCTGAGGCTATGGACAGTAGCACTAACGCCAAGGACCAAAGCGGCAACCCAGGCAAATCCAGCGGCCACCAGCCCAGAGGTGAGGTGGCCAGCAACACCACGAGGCACGGCCACGCGGAGCCAGGCAGAGCCACCGGCAAGCTGCACCCCAAGAGGAGGAAAGAACACAAGTCCTTGAGCCACCGGAGCAGCTCCGGCTCCCGGGAGAACATGGAAGGAGACGGGAAGAAGAAGAAAGCCCGGCCGCCATGCCCGGCGAGGAGCGAGAGCACTGCTGAGCTCAAACGCGGCAGCTGGAGCAACGCCGAGGCTCCCGCCCTGTCCCCCGGCAGGAGGGACACGCACTGCAGCAAGCTGGGAGCCAAGCCCAGAACGGGCCCACAGCTGAAGAAGATGGTCCTGGACCCCTACAACCAGAAGAAAGGGGAGCTCCGCCATGCCAACGGGGACGTGAAGCGCAGGAAGGCCGTTTTGGGCAAGAGCCTTCACCAAGTGTTGGCCAAGGGGCCGGCGCCGTCCCCGCGCGGCTCCTGGCACGGCGCCCGTGGGGCCAAGGCGGCCGGCCCGGCCAGCTACCGCAGTGCCGAGTCCCAGAACAACCTGCTCAGCCAACTCTTTGGGCAAAAATTAACCAGCTTTAAAATTCCTTTAAGAAGAGATACTTCAGAGTAATTTATGGAAGTGACTTACGGTGATCCTCAGCTGCTTTCATGGGGTTTGCAAGGGAAAAATTATCAAAGCATTAAATTCGTTTGTGTAGCATGATTTCTCTGTCTAGCTTAAATGAACTTGCACTGCAGCCTCTGTGAAATAGTTTGCTTTGTGTCTACTAATCTACTTTAATTCACCTGATTTATCATGCAAATGCTAGAACTTTGATGTTGCTGATGATTTTCATGAACTGAAATTGTAATCGCTTTGGGCAGACTGAATCGTCGAGAGCAATTGCTTTATTGCAGAAGTGCTGAGGTTATAAGGATACTTGCAAATCTCAGAACCTTTTGAGTCTGTGTCTGTGTTATCTTTGTACAAAGTACTTGAAGAGATGAACTTCATTCCGTAGACGTCTTATTCATAAGGTGCAGTACACTGTAGAAAGCAAATTTTTTTTTTTTTTTGAAGATTTTGCACAAATAATCCCGTACAAATCATTTAATTGGGAGCTGGCCTAAGCGATGATACAATTAAAAAATTAAATTAAGACCCAAGTGTCCTATATTTTGACAGCCATCCCTAAGAATTTTGTTTCTACATCGTCAAGAGAAGAACGACCTAGCTCTGGGGTTCTGGGGCTGTCGGAGCCCTCCAGAGGATGCTGCCACTCTCTGACCACTGTAGACGATGGGACTGGAGGAGAAGCGTCCCCGCGAGCAAACTGCACCTTGACACTTGTGACAAACTCTGATTTTTTAGGGTTTTTTGGGTGGGGGGGGTTGTGTGTGTGTGTGTGCGTCTGTTTTCTTTTTGTTTGTGTGTGGGGGGTTTTTTTGTGCAACGAGAAAACTGTGCCAATTTACCGCAGCGAAAACCGGTACTGTCCGAGTGCCCTCAACGGTATCACTTCTAAACTCTCTTACTGTATTGACGTAGTGGCTCTATAGGTATCCGCTTGTACTATGCAGTTACTGGTGCTATTCTTCATTTGTAATGTGAATACAGACTTCCTTGATTGAAAAAAAAAAGAATTGGTAGGAAGAAGCCGTTACCTGTCAAAAAAAAAACGGAGCAGGAAAAGAGAATTTTAAAAAAAAGCCAACTCGAGGGGAAAAACTTTCAGCTTTCAGGAGAAAAATTAACTTTAGGGACAAAATCCAACTTGGGGGAAAAAAAATATAACTTAGGGAAAAAGTTTCCAACTTTAGGAAAAAAAAAAAAACACCTTTAGGGAAAAAATACAACTTTAGGGAAAAAACTCCTCCATGCTGGTACTCCATAGTGTCTAAAAGGTTACGTCACATTAAACGAGCACGTTCTGCAACCGAACTTTTGGATCCAGAAAGAAATCTCAGGTGCAAATGAGGACATGGAAAGATTTTATTGAAATACTCCCAAGTCAAGGAGGTGAAGTAATGCACTGATGTGATATGAACAGTCAGAGTACTTTGCGTCTGTCCTGCAATGATTTTTTTGTTTTGTTTTAGAGTTAAAAGGAAAAAAAAAAAAGAGGCTTTATTCTGTTAATATGTATCTTTACAATTCTTTGTATTGTATAAAAAACTATTGTAGGTAATTTACCTTGGGTGCAATGTGTTCTGTCAAAAGTTTTTATTTTGATATTTTGTCCAGAGAAGCAGAGAGAGAGCAGGAAACGCCGTTTTATGATGTTGTCCGTGTGCTTTAAAGTGCCTCTTTAATATTGTTAAATAAAGTATGAGATAAAAATATGGGGTGGTACTGTAAAGTCATCCATGATTAATCTTTTCAAATATATTCCAATATTTTCACAGAAATTCCCTGTCTGCGTGGTGTTTGTGGGATGTTTGAGGTGTCCTCTGTAAAGAGGCTGAGGAGGACCTTGGTGCCACTGCTGTCACCTCAGTGGTTTGCAAAGTGTTGGAGCCTCTCAACAGTGAAGATGCTCCTGCAGCTCCTCTTCCTCACAGATCTTGTCCAAGTGCTGCTCATGGCAGGAGAGTCTTGTCCCTGAAGGGAAAAAATCAAGGTGATGGTGATGGTGGTGGCCTGGTTTGGTGGTCATCAACTGGCGATGGTGCTGGCACAGTTAGGTCATCATGAGTTGGCGATTGTCACAGCCCAATTTGATCATTACCAACTGGCAGTGGAACAGCCTGATCTGATTGTCATCAGTTGGTGACGGTGGTGGTCCAGTTTGGTCATGATCGATTTGTGATGGTGGTGGGGTTACCTAGTTTGGTCATGGCCAAGTGTTGATGGCCCCGTTTGGTCATCAATTTGTGGTGAAGGTGGTAACAAGCATGGTGATGGTGAAGGTGTTGGTGATGGTGTTGGTGACGGTGTTGGTGATGGTGGTGGTGGTGATGGTGATGGTGAAGGTGACGATGATGGCCCAGTTTAACCATCCCCCATTTTTGATGGTAATGGTGATAATGATGGTGATGATGGTGACAGCCTGGTTTGCTCATCCCAAATTTATGATGCTGACAGTGATGGTGATGGTGATGGTGATGGTGATGATGATGATGATGATGGTGCTGCTGAGGATCCATTTTGCTCATCCCCATTTTATGATGATGGTGATGATGACGGTGTTGGAGATGATGATGACAATGATGCTGGTGATGCTGGTGATGATGATGATGATGATGATGATGATGATGATGATGATGATGATGATGATGATGATGATGATGATGATGATGATGATGATGATGATGATGATGATGATGATGATGATGATGATGATGATGATGATGATGATGATGATGATGATGATGATGATGATGATGATGATGATGATGATGATGATGATGATGATGATGATGATGATGATGATGATGATGATGATGATGATGATGATGATGATGATGATGATGATGATGATGATGATGATGATGATGATGATGATGATGATGATGATGATGATGATGATGATGATGATGATGATGATGATGATGATGATGATGATGATGATGATGATGATGATGATGATGATGATGATGATGATGATGATGATGATGATGATGATGATGATGATGATGATGATGATGATGATGATGATGATGATGATGATGATGATGATGATGATGATGATGATGATGATGATGATGATGATGATGATGATGATGATGATGATGATGATGATGATGATGATGATGATGATGATGATGATGATGATGATGATGATGATGATGATGATGATGATGATGATGATGATGATGATGGTGCTGCTGAGGATCCATTTTGCTCATCCCCATTTTATGATGAAGGTGATGACGGTGTTGGTGATGACGATGACAATGATGCTGCTGCTGCTGCTGGTGATGATGATGATGATGATGGTGACGGTGCTGGTGAAGGCCCCGTTCTCTCGTCCCCACACTGTCCTCGAGCTGACCTCTGCGGCCCCGCTGGGCTGGGATAGGAGCCGCCACAAAGGCGGTGTACTCCATCCTTTAATTACTGCCGCAATCACAACACGGAGCCGCTGTCAGTGAGAGATAGCTCGGCACCGCCGGCTGGGATCCTCGCCACTCGGGGCTTGTAACGAAAACTGCAGGATTAATTTGATTAATTGATAGAATTATTTTCCAAACTACTCTTTTGTTTATGGAGGCTTAAAATGCTCGCCGCCTGCACCCTCCTGGTGTGTTGCAGAGTGGAGATAAAGTGGCTGAAAATAATTAGTATGGCTTAATTTAGGGAAAAAAATAACCTCAAAAGAATTTTGCAGAAAATTTAAGGCGGCACATTTTACTTTGTTTTGGCAGGAAATATTATGGAGCTGGAAATGGGACTTTTATGTTTTCCCTGTGCTATATTTCACCAGGGCAGCAAACCTGCAGGGCGGAGGAGGAAAATTTCATGCCTGGTTGTTACCAGAGCTCTCCCACACCTCCAGATTCATCACCTGGGCACCTGGAAATGAGCCTCCTGGGAGCCAGGGGAGTGCTGCAGGGATGGGACCTGTCCCCAGGGCCCTGGGATGGGTACAGGGACCCCTTCCCAAAGCTGCACCCATTTTATGGAAGCCCAGGACAGGAATGACACCCACCTCAGGCTCTGCTCCCTCTGGAATGCCACTCCCCAGGGAGATGCTGGCATCGTCCCCGCATCTCTGGGGGCTGAATTATTTAATTAATCATTTCCCCTCTAAATGTGAGTAGTTTTTTCCCCCCATTCTTTCCCCCTGCTCTCACCCACATCCCACTCCCTCAGTGCCCCCCACCCATCGGCTCCTCTGAGCTCCCTAAAGCCCCTGGGTTTGCTGAGTCCTGCATTATCCGGCAGCGTTTGTCACTTGAAGGAAGATTGCAGGGCCCTGTCACTGTAATTCCAGTGAGGATGCAAAGCTGGGCAGCTTCTCCCGGCTGGGGATTAACTCCCTGCTCGGCGGGGGCCAGCGGCACGGGGGGGCTCCTGTGGGACCCAGCACACCCGGGGGTCCCAGCCCTGCACCCCGCCGGGATTTGGGGCCGGTCTGCACCCTGATCCACATCCTCAGGGATGGGACAACTCCGCAGCCGCCCCCGGGGGTTACAGGGTGGGTCTGATGGGAGGTGCCTGGCGTTGATGGAGCCCCTCGGGGGATTTTCTTGGCTTCTTGCCGTCACCCTAAATTTTCCTCAAGCTGTTCGCTCTTCAGCCCCCTCCCTGACCCCCCCAGATCCAGCCAGCCTTTCTTTTCTCAGCCCCACATCCAAGTTTCTGAGGCAGAGGTGCTTTAAGCCTCTCCATAAAGCCTGCAGGATAACGGGATCCACCATGGTTGTCACGCTGCAAGCAGGGGCTGAAGATTTAGGATTTTTTTTTTCCTTGCCCTTGAGTCAAATCTGGCCGTTCCTTGCACAGCAGGAATTTAAAGCCCAGCTCCCACCTTCCTCCCCGGGGTGCGTGACAGGGAGCAGATGCACCAGCAGGATCCTGCATCCCTGGTGCTGAATTCAGGCAGGAAAACCTGGAGCCCTGGGGGCTGTGAAGAGTGGGAACAGGAGCACGGGAGCCATGCAGCCCCCAGGGATGCCATCCTGCCAGCAGTGATGCTCCTGAAGCCCAGGAATTGGTTGGATTGCTCCTTTTGGGAGTTAGAACATCATTCCTACAGAAGGAGATCAGTAAGAAGGAGAGGGAAATAAGCACTGAGACATCCCAGGCTTGGATTTGGATGTGGGGGCTGCTCATCCACACATTCCCAGCTGATTTCAGGAGCATCCAGCATCATTTGTGGTAGGGGAGGTTTAGGCGGGATATTGGGAAAATTTCTTCATGGAAAGGTTTGTCCTGCCCTGGCACAGCTGCTCAAGGCAGTGGTGGAGTCCTCATCCCTGGCGGGATTTGAAAGCCACGTGGATGTGGCACTTCGGGACATGGTTCAGTGGTGGCCTTGGCAGTGCTGGGGCTCGATGATCTTGGAGGCTTTCCAAACCTAAATAATTCCATGGCTGTGATTTGTTTTTAATCCCAAACCCTTCCACGCTGCCACCGCAGCTCCCGGGAGCCCGGAATTCCACGGCAGCCTCCCTGCACGGGACATGCCCAAGCCGTGCCCGAGTCATGGAGGGACATGCCCAAGCCGTGCCCAAACCATGCCCAAGCCGTGCCCGGGCTTTGCTCCTGCCGTGTCCAAGCCGTGTCCTACCCATGTCACATCCGTGCCCAAGCCACAGAGCACCCCAGGCTGTTGGCAGCCACCCGAGGCTGAGCCACAGGCTGGTGACAAGTGGCACGCAGGGCCAGGTTCTCCTGCCAGCAGGTGGCAGGGCCCTTCTGCAGGTGGGGCACCGTGATGCCAGTTCTCCCTCTTGGGACAAAAAAACCCCCCTAAAATAGGATATTTTGAGCTGGAAAAAAGCTGGTTTTGGAGCCTTGGCACACCGTGCCAGCAGGAAGTGCCACCGGGGGCTCAGCAGAGCCCCCCAAGATCCCCCCCCGGCCATCCCCGAGTCCTGAAATCCGGCAGAGGCAGCGCCTCGGCTCTTCCCATTGACATTCCTGCGCCGCCACCTCCTCTCGCCGCGTCTCTAATAATATCAGGCCAGATTAATTGGCACTAATACAAATGTACACAGCTCCATAAAAAGATGTCACCTCGCTCACAATGGGGGGAACGGCTGCTCCCGCATTATCTCTGCTCTGCAGGCGTGTAATTCACTCCTCGGGAAAACACGCTATTTATTCGGCTCCCCTATAACAATCTCTCTGCAAACACCACGGCATCGGGAAGGGAGCAGGGAGACACCCAGCCCTGCCGCTGTCACCGCCACCGTGGCGCTTGTCCCCGTGCAGGGGCACCCGTGGGTCCCCCCAGGGGATGGGGCAGTGGGATTTGGGGACGTCCCCGCGCCGGGATCCAGCCCTGGGTGGTGGTTGAGACGGCGAATTGTCAGGCCTGGGGGGGTCTAAGTGGCTCTGGGATGGTGCCAAAAAGGGAATTAAAGGGACATTGGCAAGGAATGTGCCAGGGCAAGGACTGTAACCTGTTTCCTTCGTTCCCCAGGGCAGGGCGGCAGCACCCACCGGCTCCAGCGAGGCTTCTGGGGCATTTTTTGGGGTGGGGTGCAGCCCCCCGTGGGTGTGACAATGTCCCCTCACCCCTTCGAGATGCTGCCACTGCTTCTTTCAGCACAAAGAGCCGGGGACAGCCCCATCCCCCTGCTGCCTCCCGGGGAGAGGAAATTTGGGCACCTCGCCGGTGTTCGCTCACCCTCAGCCCCTCCGATCCATGCAATTAATGATGCTGTGTTTAATTAAACGGTTGTCTAATTATCTCGGCGTAAGCAGACACTCCAGGTGAGTACCATGGGAGATCCATGGATGTGCCAGAGGAACCGGCTGGATCTGCCGTGCCCCCAGCCCCAAAAATGCCTGGAGCCGAGCCGGGGGGAGGCTGGAGACCCCCGAAAGAATCGGGGTGGATTTTGGCTCCCCGTCAGCAGCCCCTGGTGGAGTCAGAGCCATCAGGACCGACACAGAGCAGAGGCCGCTCCGGCCTCCTTGGGCCGGACCTGGCAAAGCCGGGCTGGGAAAGAAGGGAAAGGCTCTGGAAGCAGAGCGGCTCCCCCGGGGGGGGTTGGTCTCCAGGAAGGCGGCGATTCGAGGCCACTCGAGGTGAAAGGCGCCGCCAGGATCGTTTTGGGGGGTGGTCAGCCAAGGGGGGGCCGGCAGAGCCTTGTCCTCAGCAGCATCTCCCTCCTTCCATAGGGTTGGTGGTTTTTTTTTCTCCCCTGGATCTCTTCTTAATTCCTAACTTAATTTCTTTTGACATCCTCATTGCCGGTTTGACCTCTTTACTGGAATCATGTGCTGCTTAAAACTCATTATCCCACCATTGAAACAGGAAGTTAATTAAAAACCCTTTAAAAAAAGAAAAAGAAAAGGGAGGGGGAAAGCACATCCCATGTCCGGGGATAGATGGAGAAGGGATATGACCAAGCTGTCCCTGTCCCCACAGCCCACCACCCCCCTCCATTGATCCAAAAACTTCATCGTTGTTTGGCGACCACCAGCCATCACCAGTGGCAAGTGTCCCTGATCCAACATCAGCCATGGGCGAGGTCCCGTTTGGGAGAAATTGTTATTTTTCACAGGAAAATATTCCAATCATGGATCCAAAATCTAAATGGCTCCTACATAACCCACATTTCACCCCAAAATTTATTCATGCACACAGGTCATCTGGCTGGGATGATGCCAAGGGGGGACCCCAGGACCCCTAAACCATCTCCAGGGTGTCTGGGGTGTCCCCCACTCTGAGCCAGGCTCACGGTGGCCGTGGAATTCACAAGGAGAGGTTTTGGACGATTCGTCTGGAAATGAGAGAGGTTCTAAGGGATCCAACAGAGACCCCCTGGGGACCCCACAGAAAGGTTTGGGGGTCCCATAAGAGGCTTTGGGGATCTGTGAAAGGTGAATTGGCACTCAGTGAGGGCACTGAGGTCGCAGCAGGGGGATTGCTGTGAGTGTAGGAGCTTCCAGAGACGTCACAAAGGATCCCAAAGGGGTGTCTAGGGAACCCAAAGAAGGATTGAGGACCCCAAAGGGAGAGTTTGGGATGCTGGGTTTGGGTCGTGGAAGCCAAAAGGGGGGTCCGACCTAACGGGGTGGGGTCAGAGACGCCAAGCAGAGGGTGGAGCCTCACGGGGCTCCCAGAGTGCGGCCGGGCACAGATCTGGGGACCCGGAGGGGAGCGGGGCACGGAGCCCCCGCAGGGATCGAGCCCCGCGGCCACGCCCCTTTCGCCGTTAGCCCCGCCCCGGAGCGGCCCCGCCCCGCCGCGCGCGCCATCCGGTGGGCGTNGCCGGGGGCCCGCCCGCCGCCACCCACCTGCCGCCCGCCCAGCCGCCAGCCGGGGCGCCGGGCTCGCCCCTCGCCGAGCGATGTCCAGGAGGAAACAGAGCAACCCCCGGCAGATCAAACGTGAGTCGCCGCTATCGGCACCGCTTCCCCCGTTCCGTGCTGGCCGCACCGCACCCCCTCGCTTATTATTTGCACCACCCCTTCGGCGGCAGCGCTCCGGCATCCCCTCCCCGGACCCCCCCGAGCCGGTACTCCCGGGACACACCCGGGACACACCCGGGACGGCCGCCGTGGGTGCCCGTTCCCGCTACCGGCCGCTCGCCCGCCTTGGTCTCTGTCGCCGCCGCTCCCCCCTCCCGCGCCGCCTCCCCCCCGCCAGCGCGGTGGCTCCGGTACCGGCTCCCGATGGGGGCCCCGATAAGGCTTTAAAATATTCCGTTCTGCAAGTCCCGTCCTGATAACATCGCTCTGTCGGGACGGCCTGAAATTGTGATCTTATCTCTCCCGCCTGCCTCCCATCTAGCGCCGGCAGCCGGGGCCAGGGGCTCCCCAAACTCTCCCAGGGCTCCCCATCGCCGCCGGGCCACCCCAGCCCTGCCAGGGGCTGCTCACCGCGGGGACAGCACCCTGACCCTGCCGGGGGCTCCCCTTCCCGCATGGGGACCCCCGTTTGCCTGGGCGCCGCTGGACCCGCCGTGCCATGGTGCCATCGTCCCCATGTGCCATCCTCCCCACCGGCCACGCTGTCCTTGGCCCTGCACCCTGCCCAGTGGCCCCCCCAAGTCCCGGTCTGCATCCCAGCCCAGGTGGGACGTGGCCATGAGGAACCGCCACAGGATCCCACGGGACATTGGCCACATCCCTGTCCCTCCCTGTGGAATGGCGATTCCGGAGGGTCGCGCTGGCCACGATCCAGCCCATCAGCCGGGCTCTTGTTTTGCTCCAGCCAGGATGTACCAGCAAGGCAGAGAAATCCTGCAAAGTGCTGGAAGTTTTTTCGGTTCCGGGCTCAGCTCGGCTTTTCTCCTTCCTCTCCGGTGTGTGTGTGTGTGTGTTTTTCTTTCCCCCTCGAGTCGATGGAAGCTGGTGATAAGAGGGAGATGGGAGGATAGGGAAGGCTGGCCACCATGTGATAATCTACCTTTATCTTTCTCCTGAAATAATTGCAAGGCTGAGTTGCACCTACCTGTTTCCCTGCCTGGGGTGATTGCTGTGGTGATAACGCTCAGCTAGACTTTTACCCGGGGAGAGTTAAAAATAGTCCCAGCTGCCTTTTTTTTTTTTTTTTTTTTTTTTTTGGGATACTTTTCTCCTTTGGCTTTATCCAACTTCCGCGGCTTTATTTCGGCAAAAAGCCCTGCCTGGGTAACTCCAGCTCGTTCAACCAGGAGCGCTCAGACCGGAGCGAGCGGTAGCGCTGGAATGACACTGCTCCCTGCGGGAGCCTTGCCGCTGGTGGGATGCCCGATCCCGGCACCCACCAGCGCGGACTTCATGGGGCAAACTGGGGCAGGACGAGGCCGTGGCAGCTCGGCCGGGCGGCGGCGGCTCCTCGTATCTCCTTCCTCTGCTGCTTTTCTGCAGAGATGTGAAGAAACGATAAAGTGGGAGGCTGATCTCAGGCCGCCGGCGATGGCCAAAACTGATTAAAAGCTGAGAGCTTGGAAGCCTTCCTGTATGTGTCAACATGAAAACAGTCATTAGAGGCGGCGAGCGCGGCGAGAGCGCCCTGCCGCTGCTCCATCAGGGAAGGTATGCATGAATCAGGGCTCCGGTAACCAGACTCCTCTCATGTACAGACCGGACCTGTTTCCACAAAGTCTATCCTCCTTATCATCTCGGCTGGAGCATTAAAAACCTCCTCCAGATTGGTATCTGCTGATTTTCTTTTCCTGGGTGACGCGATGTTCTCGCTCTGGCTTCGCCTTCTCTTGTGGGGTTGGGGTTTTGTTGTTTTTTTTTGAAGCCCGATGCGAGGCGCAGATTAAGGCTCGCGGGGAGATCGCCGGGAGAGCGGGCGATCGCCAGCAGAGATAAGACAAAGATCAGACACCGGACTATATTTAACCAGCTGCTTTAACCTTCCTCTTCTTCGTGCCTTTCCGGGCTGGAGCCGTGCGGGGATGGAGGGGCCGGGGGTGCCGCTCCCTCCCTCCGAGCCCCCCCGGCAGCGGCGGTGGCACGCGGTGGGGAGGCTTTGAGAGCCGATTGCATCGCGATGGTGGCTTTTGATAGCAGAGAAAACACCCCGAGCATCTCTCCCTTTCGTTTTTGGGGGGTTCCTGCCAGCAGAGGACAGTTTCTTTCCATCCCTGCCTGCACCACCAACCTCCCTGCAGCTGCTGCTGCTTTATGGGGTGGTTTGTTTTTTTTTCTCTCTCTCTCTTTTTTTTTTTTTTTTTTTTTTTTTTGTACGTGTCTGTCTTTTGTTCTGCTGGTAGATAGATGTGAGGGGCTGATAGGGAGCAGGAGCTGATCTCCAACCCAGATAGCCTGTTATATTTATTAACTTCAAACATGGGAGCGCGGGCGCCCAGCTGATGAGCGAGGCTCTGGCAGCTGCCGGTGCTTTCGCAGCGCCGGGTCCTGCGATGGGGGAGCCTGATAAGCGGGAGATTGATCTCATCGCGCTGATGTGCCTCCCCCTCCCTTGTTCTTTTAATACTCTTTTTTTTTTTAGTGTTCCTAAGCGAGCTGGAAGCGAATGTTTTGTCATAGTTGCAGGGGCCTGTTTGTGGTTATTATTTTTTTTTTAATGGCGTGGTGGGGTTTTTTGTGGGTTTTTTTTTCCTTTTCCCTTTTTATTCCGCGCTCAGCTACAGTAGATCTGAGCTCCTGATAAGCGCCAAGCCCCGATCTCCATCCTGATAGAGATTGCCAGGGTTGATAAGGACCACTTATCTCTCCCGACCAGACCGGAGCAGGATTCGCTACAACAACAAACACAGCAAAGAGGGGCAAAAGGGCTCCAACAGTTTGTTCCATTGCAAATGTGATTAACGCAGGCACTTTAATTATCTGATGGGGGGCAGCTGCATGGGTGTTTTTATTTCTCAAGGTGATGGGGTGGTTTTCCCCCCCTCCACGTGCTCTGTGAAACGAGCTGGGTTGAGAAGCCGAGCTCTCCCAGCGCCTGTTATCGGCTGCAGATGTTGCATTAGTTTGATGAGAGCTTTGACTTTTTTTGATGATTATCTCTCATTCTGCTCCGCCGAGCGAACGCACGGGCTGGGGGGGGCCGGGGGGGGACGTGAAAACACCGTCATATTTTTGCATGTGGATTTTCTTTAATTGCTATTAGATGGTGTCAGATAACGAGTGTGATCTGCGCTGTTAAAGCCACCGTCTCTTGATGCGGTGCGTTGGGCTGGGTGGTTTTATTTTTTCCTTTCCTCTTGCACGCTCGGCTGCTCCCCGGTCCCGCGTGGGCTCGGCGGCGATGCCGGGAAGGGGATGGTGGAGCCGGGCAGGGGGTGGCCGTGCCGGTCGGGCCGTGGGAGCCGTCCTTTCCGGGAGCTTGGAAAATTGCGTTTCTTCTAAAGATGACAGTGGCCAACCCAGTGTCTATTTTTAGCGGCGGCGTGGTGAGCCGGTGGCGTGGGATGCTCCCGGGCACGCCTCCTGCCCGCTCCTTCCCTCCCCGAGTCGCTCCTTCCCTCTCAGGTGACTCTGCTTCAGCCTCCTCTGCTTGCTGCTTTTGCTTTGTTTTGCTTTGGTTTCTGCCCGTTTTTCCCCCTGCGCTCTTTTCCATCCCCGCCACCTCCGTGCCTCAGTTTCCCCATCCGCGCCTCCGGGCCGGGGGGGGCGTTTGGGGAGGTGCTACCCCGGGGTGTTCCGTGGGGTGGGGAGGGTTTGCTCCCGGGATGAGCCGGGTCCTGACAGGGCCTTTCAGCTCCGCTCCCAAAACTGGAATTTTCCGGCACACCGCGGGGCTCCCTCAGCCTCCCAGCCCCACTGTGCCCCGCTCCTGGCCTCCCGAGGGTGGCATCCCCGTGTCCCACATGTCTGCTACACCCACGGGCGCTGCCTGCCTGCCAACCCCTCCCCTCTTGTGCAAACACCCCGAGGCCTGTGCCAGCCCTGGCGCGGTGGCATCGGAGCGGCGGCGGCTCCTCGGAGCTGGCAGGGCTGCGGGTGGCAAAGCCCCGTGGCACAGCTGCCCCCGCAGTGGCTCTGCCCATCCCGGCTGTCACCGGCCTCTTGGGATGTGCCGTGGGTGACATCGGGGGCTCCCAGGGCTGGGGACCCATCGTGGTCCCCACGGGTGGGGTGGGGGAGTGACGGGTGGGACACCAGTGGGATCCTGGTGGGATGCACCCAGCAGAGCCCACCGTGGGGAGTTCCCCCAGCCATCCCCAGGTGTTTCCCACAAGCCACATTCCTGCTCAGTGCTCAGTCTGCGCCAGCCTCAGGTGATGCTGGCAGAAGTTTCCCTCCTGTTCCACAGCCGGTGCTCCAGGTGTGAGCATCCCTGCCGGCCCCAGCTCCGCGAGGAGGGTTGGCACCGTGCGTGGCAGCTGGTGGCCGTGGGGACAGCTCGGAGCAGGAAATCCATTCACCATGGATGACGGAGAGATGGCACTGGTGGCCAGTGCCACCAGCCCCGTGCCCTGCCAGCCGTGGGACACTTCATCCCTCGATGCCAGCGAACCCTGCAAGCCCTTTTGGCACCGTGCTGGGGGTATATCCCAGGATGGCTCTTCCTGAACATCCCCATCTCCGCAGCGGGCGAGGAGGATGAGGAGGATGCTCGGGGAGCCAGGGCTGGAGCCAGGCTGGTCACGGCCAAACCAGTTCTGCCGAGAGGCCAGCTCACGTCCCTGCTGGAGCCACGCCGGCGAGAGAAGCTCCGGAGGCTTTGCCAGGCAGCTCCTTCCAGGGCCCGTGGGTGCCAGGGTTGGGTTGGTTCTGAGTCTGCTGCAGCTCTTCCGCCTCCTTCACCCCCAGGGGACACCCCCACGCCGTCCCCAGCCCGGGCACACCGGGCAGGCACGGAGCCACAGCGATGGACTGTCCCTGGCATCCCGGGGAAGCCGCCTCCAGCCGGGATTTGCACCTCGGGATCCGAAGTGGCGAGGTTGGGCAAGGTCTTATTTTCCGTGGTGAATCACGAGGCCACCTAGCAAGCTGCAGCTTCCCCTTTGGCCAAGTTGTGATGCGGCCAGCTCGGCAATCAGGGCTTGGGAAGAAAGCAATCCTTTCCCCACGGGTGTTGCAGGAATTGTGCAAGGAGGCAGCACCACGGCACAGGTGATCCGAGGTCCCTGGAGAGGGGCAGCCCCTGGGATGCCAGCAAAGCCACCCAGCAGCACCCCAAAGGCATCCCCGTGTCCACATCCACCCCGTGCCGTGGGACATTCCCGGCCCTGAGGGGACACCCACATCCCTGGGAAGGGAAAGGACAACGCTGCCCAAACTGGGAGCAGCAGGGCTGGGGATGGAGCTGCTGGGCCCTGCGTGGTGTTGGTGGATTTGGGGTCAAACGCAGCCGTGCTGGCCAAAGGAAAAGGATGTTTTGAGGATGTTTTCAATGCGTGCTGTCCGTCCTGCTGCAAAAAAAAAACATGACCCGCCTTGGAAAACACTGGATGGGGCGTTGCTGTGGAGGGAAAACGAGCCCAGACCTTCCACAGAAGCACAGCCAGGGCTGAGAGCCGATGCTGCCCGGAGAGAGGGATGTGAGCAACCAGGGCATGGCAGGAGCGAGAGCCTGGAGCTCCTCGGAACTCAACGTTTAAGAAGATAAATTGGAAAAGGCCTCTGTGCCAGCCCTGCACCGCACTCCACCTCTGCCCCATGCCAAGGGCATGGATTTTTCTTCCTGTGGGGCCAAGAAATCAGCTCCCCCACTTTGGAGAGGAGCAGGAATGGGAGCAAGAGGCCAGTATCTCCTTTTTTTTTCTGCGCCACATCCCATGACTGCTTTTGCTGCCTGACTCAGGGCTTTTGGCCGCTCCGGCTTGGCCGGGCTGTGTCCTGCTGCTCCTTTTATCAGGAAAGTTCAAGTGTTTCGGGGGTAATACAGTTCCCTCTTCCGATGGCTGCCCGGCAAAGGCTCCACATTGTTCCTGCAGCAACATGTTTTTTTGGAAGGGCTGAAATGCCGAAAGGAATGCAACTGCTGACCTTGGGCTGCAGTGGGGTTAAGGAGTGTGTGCCTATGAGTCACTCCAGATAAGAGCCTTCCACGGCTTTTTTCCTCCAAAATAATTCTTTATCTCCTCTTTCTCACATCAACATATTTTCTTGACATCTCCCATTTGATAGCGCGTGGAGGAAATGTGCTCCTCCAATTTGTTCATCTGATGAAATGTAGATCCATTGTTTTCCCTCGGCCTTGACCGGCCGGGAGCGTGACCCCGGGATTTGGGGATGCGCCTCCGAGTCAGGGCCCGGGGCTTGGGGATGCTCCGTGGGGTCGGTGTCCCAGGGCTTTGGGAATGCTCAGGGAGGTCACGGCACGGAGATTTTGGGGTCAGCGCGTGGGGTTTTGGGATGTTCGATGGGGTCGGCGCCTGGAGCTTTGGCAGTGTTTGGGATCGGTCTGGAGCTTTGGCAGTGTTTGGGATCGGTGCCTGCGTTTTTGGGATGCTTGGTGGGGTCAGTGCCTGGAGATTTGGGAATATTTAGGAATGGTGACTGCAGCTTTGGGAGTGCAAACCCAGGGTTTGGGGATGTTTGATGGGGTCGGTGCCTGGAGCTTTGGCAGGATTTAGGATCGGTGCCTGCGTTTTTGGGATGCTTGGTGGGGTCTCTGCCTGGAGATTTTGGGGATGCTTGGTGGGGTCAGTGCCTGCAGCTTTGGGAATATTTAGGAATGGTGACTGCAGCTTTGGGAGTGCGAACCCAGGGTTTGGGGATGTTTGATGGGGTCAGTACCCCTTGCTTTAGGGATGGGCTTTGGGGTCGGTGCCCAGGATTTGGGGAATGTTTGGCACCCTGGACTTTGGGGATGCCCAGCAGATTCCGTGCCTGGGGCTTTAAGGATGCGCCTTGGGGTCGGTGCCCAGGAATTTCTGGATGCTTGAAGGAGTTTGGGGATGCTCAGCAGGGTCAGTCCCTGCAGCTTTGGGAATGCGCCTTGGGACGGTACCCAGGGGTTTGGGATGCTTGATGACGAACCCAGGCAGGGTTTTGGGGTTACCTCCCTGGGTCAGTGCCTGGGGTTCGGGAATGTGCCTCAGCCTTGATACCCAGAGCTTTTGGGATGCCCGATGGGGTCAGTCCCCAGGGCTTTGGAGAACACCCAGGGCTTTTGGAATGCCAGGCTGGCAGCAGCAGGGAGAGCATCCCCAGCTCGGGGAGGGCACGGCGGGGAGGACAGGCCGCTTTTCCCTCCCCTCCCCTGCTCCGCCGGGAAGTTTGGCCGCTCGCTCTCTTCTCCGTCTCCCAGCCGAGGCCTCTCATGCTACTCGCAGCTCCTATGATAATGCGGAAAGTTGAACTGGCCCCATTACTGCGCTGCGATGGTTGCCGCGATAAGGGCCCGATAATGGCAGCGATAGCGGCAGCTCGGTAGCCAATGGCTCCGCCGCTCCTCCCATTAACATTCCCCACCACGGCCGGGCTCGGAGCTGCCTATCTGCTCTCCATTTCCACTCCTCCGCTAGATAAGAATGGAAATACTGACTTCATAGCTCACTGATTAAAGTGTCTGGATTTCTTGATAATACACAGATAAATTATGTTTTTCAAAAAGAAGGTAGGGAAGGGAGTGCGAGGGGAGGGAAAAACCTCCAGTCCATTTTTATTATTTTTTTTTTCCCTTCCTTCCCTCTTTCTGGCCGTGCCCTGGGAGTTGGGTTTTTGCTGCTCCAGAATGCCCTTCCCAGCAGGAAGGCAGAGCCCAGTGAGGTGCCCACAGGAGCAGGGAACAAAGTATTTTTGGGAGCCACGTGGGTGGGGTGTAGGGCACGTCCAGTCACGCCCCTGTGCTGGGATGGAGATGCTGTTCCTGCATCCAGGGACCTGCTCCCATCACGGGCAGCTCGGGCTTTGCCAGCTGTGCCACGTGGCCGGGATCCTGGTGGCGGCTGGGGCATCTCAGGTGGGATCTGTCCCCAGGCTGGCAGGACCCAGGGATGCTCGGGAAGCATCTCCATTTCTGTATCCACCTCCAGCCTGAGGTTCTGCTGCAGGATGCTGCCCTGGATACTTTGGAGCAGCCTCATCCCAGTGCCCCATCCATACTCAGCTCCTTGACTCTCCTCACTCGCCCCCTCTGGAGCAAACAGAGCTTCCAGACTTTTTGGTTTGGAAAAGGTATCGACCACGAGCATCTGAGTTTGTTTCATCTAAATATAAAACTAAAGAGCAAACAGTATAAAGTTCATTTTTTAATGTGCTGCCCCATTCCAGTTGGGCTGCTCTCTTTATTTTTTTTAGGGGAACTGTGATAAAAAGCAGAGATAAAGCCAGGACTGTTTTGTGTAGGAGTCGGTATCTGCGTTATCTATCTCCCTTTTTCACTCTCCGAGCAGCTCTGTTGTTTTTCGCTCTTATCTCGCTCCACCAAAATGCCAAGAACAGGAAAAAAAAAAAAATTAGAAAAAAGAAAGAGAGAGAGGCAGCACAGGCACGTTTGCACCGAGAGAACTCGGCGTCCACGGAGCCGGGCGGGAGAAGGGCTTGGAGTTGGAGGAAGAGGAGGGTTGGGGTGTGCTGGGAAGGCAGGGAAGGATTTTGGGAGCAGCGCTGTCCCAGGGATCTCCATGTGCCAGGCTCGGTGCCAGCTGCTCTCAGATGGGCCACCTCACCTGGCTGTGCCCCCTGGGGGTCCTTCCCTGCCCCTGGAGCCCCCACAGTTGCTGCTGGTTGCCCTGGAGTGCTCCAGGATGGCTCTGGGAGCTGGGATCGGGCATCCTGTGGGTTTGGGAGCAGCGGCAGGGACATCCCAGCTGGAGCATCTTTGCTGATGTCCCCATCCTTGTCCCCATCCTTGTCCCCATCCCTCCGGCCTTGTCGTCACCCAGGGCTATCACAGACTGAAGGGCTTGGGGTTGACACTGGAAACCATCTCTGTTCCCTTTCTGTGGCTTTTGGGAGCGGGATGGACCTGGCAGGACCTGGAGCTGCTTCCCACAGGCAGGGGGATGGCTCCAGCTCGGCATCTCCGGGGTAATTTGTCGCTGGATTAGCCCAGAGCTTGACCTCTGTCCTCGCTGTCACCTGGTATCGATGTGCTCCGAGTGCTGCCTGAGTGTCCCCACCCCCAGCCATTCCCGCCTGGAATGTCTTTATTCCAGGTGGGAGAAGAAGTACCAGAATTGAGGCCTTCTCCCCCAGTTCTGCCCTTCGGCAGGGAGCAGGGCTGGCGTGCTTGGAGCCTGATCTTCAGGGGTGGAATTTCTTTCCCGCGTTGTTGCGTGTCCAGCTGTTCCCGAAGTGCCCCGTGGATCACCGTGGGGAGAACCGCCCCGAACTGCTCTGGGATGGGGTTTGGATGGAGACAGCTCCAGACTCCGCAGTAAGGACTGGTCCTTCTCTCCCAGTCTCCCCAGCTGCCTCAGTTTCCCTGCTGTGCCCCGAGCAGCCTCTGGTGGCTCCGTGCGCTCTCCAGGCGGGCGGGCAGGCCCACGTTCAGCGCATCCCTTCTCCCGGAGCAATCCCATCCATCTGCTGCGCCAGGGACGGCTCCATTCCGCTCTCTCCTCTCTCCAAATCTATCAGGGCCTTATCGACCCCATCTGAAACCTAAAGTCACTCCATTGTCATTGTCCCCGGATTTCTCCCCTCCCTGGCGCGCGGTTGATCCGCCGGCCGTTCCTATTGGGAATGGCGGCCCCCGGAGCGCCCCAATCTCCCGGAATCTCTCGGTGCTTTATCGGCCCATCGGAGCCGGGGCTGGCGGGGCCGGCGCTGGCGCCGCTCGCTGCTGATAAAGTTACAGAGTTCAGGCAGTGATGAATGTTCAGTAACTGCACCCGCCGCGATCCCGCCTGGGCTTGGCAGCGCGAGCAGCTCCGGCTGAAACCAATCCCTCCCCTATCAGCAGCGCTGCTTTTTCTCAGGCTCGGCCTCTCCCCGCTTCTGCTCTGCCCTGGGGGGCTCCCCTGGGCCAGCACAGCACCGAGGGATGCTCCAGGGGCTGCGTCCCAGGGGTGGTTTCTGGATTTCGTCCGGGAATGGTTTGGGTTGGGGAGGAACTTAAAGCTCATCCGGTTCCAGGGCAGGGATCTTCCACCAGAGCAGGCTGTGGTGGTTGGGACAGAGCAGCTCCCCAGCAGTGACTGGAGCATCCCATCCCATCCCATCCCATCCCACTGATCTCACCCCATCCCAGCCTTCCCAACACCTCCATTCCCGCTCTGTCCTTCATCCCACTCCTGGAAAAATTAGGCCTAAGTATGTTATAAATCTAATCATTATTATAAATTTAATCGTTATTATAAATTTAACAGTTGTTGTAAATGCCGTCCCATGAGCAAAAGCAGCATTATTCACCCCCTCCATGCCCCCACCATCTCTATTCCCCCACCACCCTTTATTCCCCTCCTGGTATGAATTAGGCCTAATAGATTATAAATGTAATAATATTAATCGTTATAAAACCCCTCACGAGCAGCTGGAGCATCTCCCCATCAAGATTTACGGCATCACCCAGCACCTCTCTCCCCTGTTCCCCTCCTGGATAAATTAGGCCTAAATACAAAGATGTAGGTAGTCTATAAATTTAATTTATTAATTATTATAAATATTCCCCATCAGCAATCCCAGCATCCCTACCACCAGCTGGACGAACCAGTAATAATTTCATGATCAACACATTATAAATCCCCGCCTGCACCTTCCAATTCTCCAACCGTACTTTTTTTTCTTTGCTCTTTGCCCCCAGGGCACCACGGGCAGGGTCAGGGTGAG
This sequence comes from Nicator chloris, assembly GCA_013400495.1. Taxonomy (NCBI): domain Eukaryota; kingdom Metazoa; phylum Chordata; class Aves; order Passeriformes; family Pycnonotidae; genus Nicator; species Nicator chloris. Next base: position 23,631 of record WAAE01002234.1, on the reverse strand, counting down.
TTTTATCTGGAGCTGATGGAGAAGGGCCCCAAATTTGAGATAAAGCCCCCTGGGGCCGGCCCCAGCCGCTATCGGCTCCGCGCACGGGGCTGATCTTCCACGGGGAGATATCCATGGGAAGAGCCCGGCCTGGGATGCTGCAGCCAGGCCGATAGGGGAGAGGGCTGATCTGTGCTCCAGAAAGCCCCTTTTCCTCCCAAAGGGATTCCAGACTATTGGAATTTAGAGCAGCATCCCCGAGGGGGGATCCCCTGTCGGATCAGTAACGGGACCTTTGAGGACCGGCGTCCACCGAAACCTCCTCAGTCCCGGCTTGGCATTCCCGATCTGCAGGGAACGGGCTGGGGAGCAGCCGAGGTCGTTGGTAAAGCAAACATTGGTAGGGCCCAGGGAGGAATTGGGTGAGAAGAGCGGGCGGGTGGCCCATCAGATAGCGGGATTTGCAGCCCGGGTTGTTCTCCGGGTGTTTCTGGCAGCGGGGCGGGCACGGCACGGCCCCGCCACCAGACCCTGGGGAATCCCGGGGTGCTCCAGATCCCACCAAACCACCTTTGCTAAAGGAGCAGCTGGCACTGGCTCCAGGAGCATCTTTCCCTGAGGAATGCCGGCCTGTTCCTCAAGGCCTTTGCTCTTGGCCTCATAATTTGGGGGGAAAAGAGGTGATTTAGGGGCAGCGAGGAAGCGATGCCTGTGTGGAATTGCCACATTTCCGGCAGGAGGTGATGGACGAGCATCCTGGTGATGCTTTGTGCATCCCAAAACCTGGTTTAGAGCCTTGCCCACCTGCTTTTGGATTGTTGTTTATTATTATTGTTATTGTTGTTATTATTAGTATTATTGTGGGGTTTTAATTGGCAGAGGATGGTGCCAGTACAGGGATGAGGAGGAGCTGGGAGGATGGAGAAGGGATCCTCCATTAGGTTTCCTGCCTGGTGGAGCTGGAATATCCCCCAGGATGCCCTGGCACATCTGGGATGTCCCCACTGTCCCCCCCAGTGACACCCAGAGCCAAGGCTGAGCTTTGAGGTGCCTGGAGAGAAGGTTTGGGATGTGAGGCCACCTGGCTCTGGGCTCTGTCCGTCATTCCCTGGCACCTGGAGCCTTCCTTGGACTCATCCCCTGCCCAATGGGACTTGGAGGGATTTTTATTTTTAGAAATAAGGATCGTGGATTCCCAGAACGGTTTGGGTTGGAAGGACATTAAAGCTCATCTCCTTCTCCCCCTCCACGGGCAGGGACACATTCCATTGAGCCCAGGTTGCTCCCAGCCCCATCCAACCTGGCCTTGAACGCTTCCAGAGATGGGAATTGGAAGGAGTCGGATGGGAAATTTTATTTAAATTTGTATTTAAAAATAAACACTTGGACCTGACAGCAGCACCGAGCGCCAGCCGGCCAAGGCAGGTTGCCACCAGCCTGCACGTGTTCCCGATCCAGGACCTGCTTTCCACCACGGGAACTCCTCCTCCTCTTCCTCCTCCTCCTCCTCCTCCCTGCTCCAGAGCCGGTGGGAAAGTCTGTGGCTGTTGCTATTTTCTATCTGTTATCACGGCCTCTTATCACTTTGCTCTTGTCTCCGTGCCGGCTCTCCGAGCGCCCAGGGTCTCGCTCTTGGCAGCCTGGAAAAGTCCCCCCCGCCCCCCTTCCTCCTTGATTCCCTATATTCTTTTGCCTTTTATTTAATTTACCAGCTAAGCACAAAGAATCAAGAAAAGCTTTGTTGTTCCTGCCCTGGGAGAACCTTAATTGGAGCGCAGTGATCAAATCATTACCTGGATAACGCCGGGTTTCCCTGGGAGGGCCGACCCTCGGCCCAGCCCCGCTGCCACGGGCACGGCGCCTCAGCTTCCTGCAGGTTTTTAGAGTCACTCTCTTTCTCTTTTTTTTTTTTTTTTGTGAGCAAAAAATAAGAAGAAAAGGGGAAAAAAAAAGAAATCCTCGCTCGTTATCAATAAAAAAAAGGAGGGAGAAGGAGGGAGAAGAGTTAATCGTCGAAGCGGAGTATCTTGGAAGGGAGCGTTTTTTGGCTCTTCCCCTCTCTGTAAAACCAGCCTCAGTAATTCAGTTTTAAAGCATGAAAAAAGGGAGTTGATGAAATTCCACTATCAGCACTGAACCAATATGCAAAATATCTCGCCGAGAATCAAATAGCTATTATGTTTTCATTTCCATTTCAGCGTATTTGCTTAATGAAGAATAGACAGATCAGGCCAGCCGAGGGAGGCTGTGTGCGGTGATAACTGTGCAGGGCTCCCAGCAATCCCGGGCAAGTGACGCTCCGCTCCTGCTCCGCGCTCCCTCTCCCTCTCCCGCTTTCTTTTTTTCCCTTTTTTCCCTTTTTTCCCCTTTTTTTTGATTTTCTTTTCCCCCCAGTGGTTGGTTTAACATGCACAGCTGGGAGCGCTGGCAGTGCGTCCCTGGGGAGTGGGATGGTGCAGTGGGCTTGGGATGCATCCAAGGACACAAATTTGGGATGTTGTTGGCAACCCAGCCTCCCCCTGGGCACTGGGTGACACCGTGGTCCCCAAACCCCTGGTTTTACGTGGTTGGATTTGTCTGGAGCTTCCCCATCTCCCTTGTGCTTGGGAGTGTTTTGGGATGGGATGTGGGACGCATCCAGGGACTGTGTGAGGTGATTCCAGGATGGTGTTGGGCCCCAATCATCCCTAGTCCAGGCTGGATTTATATGGAGCATCCTCATCTTCCTCATGGCTGGGCCTCGGTGTTTTGGGGTGGGATGTGGGTGGTCCCAGGATGCATCCAGGGCTCTCAGTGACGAGATTCTGGGATTGTTGATTCCCCGTCATCCCTGCAGGTGCTGGGTGACACCACGGTACCCAAACCCCAGCTGGATTTACATGGAGCATCCCCATCTCCTTCCTTAGTGGGGATGGAGATTTCAGGGTGGGATGTGGGTCATCCCAGGATGCATCCAGGGACCCCAGTGGTGCGGTATTGGGGTGCTGGTGGCCACCCATCATCCCTGCAGGAACTCGGTGACACCACAGGGCTCAAACCCCAGCTGGATTTGTGTGGAGCATCCAGCTGGATTTATATGGGGCATCCCCATTTCCCTCCTGGCTGGGGGTGGATATTTCGGGGTGGGATACAGGACCATGGCTGGGATGCTGTTGGCTGCCCATCATCCCTGTAGGCCACAATGCTGTGGTACCCAAAGCCATCCCCGTCCTCCTCCTGCTTCCCGCTCTTCCCGGGCAGGACGTGGGTGGTCTCAGCACCCTCGGGTGGGTGCCAGGTGCCCTCCTGGTCCCACCCATCCCTTCCCAGCCCCATCCACCCCTCCCTGGGCAGGCTGGAGGTGCCAAACCCCGGCGCAGGCGAGCGTCGGGTTAACTTTATCAGAAGCCCAAGAGCCGTGAAGGCGTGAAGGAAGAAATTAGCCTAACAATGTTTCATTTACAGCGGGAGAAACGATTTGTTAGCTGGCGATTGTTTCTGAATATTATCAGAGCCTTTTTAATTGTGCTGGAACTGAAATTAGCAGAATTAGAATAAATTGCCTTCCCTTCTCCGGCAGCCTCTTTATTCACGCTCATTGTTGTGTGCTTTGTATAGATTATGGGCTCTTTGTTCTGCTGCTGTAAATATACATGCCTGGAGTCACGGCGAGCAGCTGAGGTCTGCAGAGGGGCTGGCCCCGCTCCGATCCCCTCGCCAGTGATGCCCCGATCCCGGGGTGGGGCCTCGGCAGCCCCGGGCACGGCGGCGTCGTGCGGCACCAGCCACGTGTGCCACCGGTGCTGCGCCTCGCCTGCCCGGCTGGGGACGCTGCGTTGCCATGGAAACTGCCGAGCGGGATGGCAGGGCTGAGGGGTGTCCCCTGTGTCCCCCCTGCAGTGTCATCCCCGTGGGGCTGTGTTCCCTGTCAGATAAGGGCTGGCGGGGACCATTTCTGGGGTCCCTTTTGGGGACAGTGACACCACGCCGGTGTGCACGGGAGCCCTCGTGCTGCCAGGCTGATTCCCCAAGGTGCCTCAGGGAGGGGACACCTCAGGGGACACCTGCAGCAGGACATGGCCACCCCTGCACGGGGTCAGTGTACCCCAGGGAGATGCTGCACGGCAGGGATGGCTGGGCAGGGCTTTCCCTTCCTTCCTTCCTTCCTTCCTTCCCTCCCTCTGGGCCATTTCCTCGCAGCATCCTGATTTCCCAAGCGGGAAAACGTCCCCCGGCATCTTCTCCCTGGCGTTGTCCCCTGCTAAGCGCCCTGTCCGTGTCCCCGCAGGTTCCCTGGCAGCGATGGAGGAAGGCGAGGACGCCCCGGTGGGGGACAAGAGCCCCTCGGAGAGGGACGGGGCCACCTCGGACTGCGAGGGCTCGGCCGAGCGCGACACCTGCAGCCCTCCCGGCAGTGAAGGTGAGCCCAGGGGCTGTCCCTGCTGTCCCCTCCCCACCGGGAGGGGCTCTGCCACCGCAGCAACCTGCGGGGCGTTGTCTCTGCTGCTGGGGCACGCTGTTAATTAGCCGAGGAAGCAGCCCGGCCACCCCTCGGGGCTGGTGGGGCAGCGACACCCCGGTGTCCCTGGGGGGTTCCATCCCTCTGGGCACCCTCTGGCCGCTGGCAGGACACCCTGGGACAGCCCAGGTTGCACAGTCGTGTCCCTTGGGGTATGAAATGACTCTCTTGGGGTGTAGAGTCACGTAGATGGGGTTTAAAGTGAACCTTTTGGGATATGAAGTGACCCCCACCCAGCCCAGGTATGCAAAGTGACCCCTTAGGTGCAAAATGATCCTTGCCCCTACCTGGGGGTGCAAAGTGACATTCCCTTAGGGTGCAAAGTGTCCCATCCCAGGGATGCAGAGTGACCTCTTGGGGTACAGAGTCACATCCTTTGGGATACAAAGTTCCTCCCTCCGCCCGTGATCGAAGTCACGTCCCTTGGGGTGCAAAGTTCCCCCACCCAGGGGGACAAAGTCACATCCCTTGGTGTACCAAGCGACTCCCCCAGGGTGTCAGACAGCCCCAGAGGCCACAGGTGGTGGCCCTGGCCGTGCCACGGGTGGGCTGGGGGCACGGGGCCGTCGGTGGCACCGTGCTGCCCACGCAGCCGCCAGGCTGCCGCCGTGCCGAGCCGTGCCGAGCCGTGCCACGCCCCAGAGGTGGCTGCGGCTCGGGGCCGGGCTGAAACAGCCCCAGATATCCTTTAAGTTCCTTCCTGCGGAGGTGGGGGCAAATCCCAATCAGTTAATGTTTGCAGTGCCCTTTGAGATAACCGCGCCGGGGCAAGGCTGTGCTGCCTCACCGAGCTGCAGCCGCGGCTCCCGGCAAACCCTGCCGCCCCCAGCTGCTGCGCCCGGGGGAAAAGTGTCCCCAAAAGCAGGGGACGTGGCAGCCAGGCCACGATGCACCAGGGATCCACACCAGCTGGGGCAGGGAAAGGACTCCGACAGCCGGGATAGGGAAGGGAGCATAAGAGTCAGGACGGAGGGGATCCTGATAGTCGGGATAGGGAAGGGACACAAATAGCTGGGACAGTCAGGGACCCCAACATTTGGGACGGGGAAGGGACCCTGATAGCCCCAACAGATGAGCAGGGAGAGATCCCAACAGCCAGGGCAGGGAAGGGACCTCAGTAACTGGGGCAAGGAGGGGACCCCAGTATTTGGGGCAGGCCAGGGACCCCAATATCCGGGGCAGGGAGTGGACCCTGATAGTTGGAGCAAGGAGAGACCCCGATTTCAGGGGAAGGACCCCAACAGCCAGGGCAGGGGAAGGGATCCTACGGCAAAGCAGGCAAGGGAGCCTGATAATTGGAACAGGGAGGGAACCTGATAACTGGAGCAGGGAAGGGACCCCAGTATCTGAGTCAGGGAGGTCTCTCAGGCAAACTTTGCTCGGCAGTGGAGGGAAACGAGGGCTCTTATCTGATGGGGGAGCTGGGCTGGGGGCGAGGAGCCGGGGCCGGGGCGCGGAGCTGCACCTGGCACTGGCCTGCCTCGATAAAGAGGTGATAGCAGAGATAAGGCCCAGCAGCAATAACGGCCACTAAAGCTTTCAGCGCGATGGATAAAAATCGATATGCCAGGCACTTTGATTTATAGCCAAAAATAATAGGACTTTTATACCCGGTGATTGATTTATTCGATGTTAATCATTGCGCTTATCACCTGTATTAATAATCTCCAGTGGCGGTGACGTCACCCCTGGGCGGCCGCGGTGGCGCCGATCGATTGGGCTCCGCGCGGCTCGATCCGCCCGGGACGCCAAGGCAAACATGTACTTTGGGCACTAATCTGCCACACTGTCATATGCAGATTGGCTTTATCAGCCCATCTCCAGCAGCAGTTAATGGAGAAAATAATTGTTATCAAGTTGCTACGAATACAGAGCCGCCAGGGGAGCGGGGCTCGGCCCGCTGCCCGGGGATGGCACGGGCGTGCCCGGGGTTTGGGGTGCGTGGGGAGGGCTTCGGGGTGGAGGGGCTTGGCTGGGCTGATGGGGCGGTCCCAGGGGGATGGGGGTTTTGGGTACAGGGGTGGGAATCCCCTCCCTGTGCCCATCCCGGCCCGGGGTGTGGCTGGTCTGGTGGTCCCAACCCCCGTGGAATGCTGCCTCTGGAATTCCCTGCCCGTGACCTGCTGCCTTCCCCCTCCTGCTGCAGAGTCCAGAGACACTCTGGAGAGTCCGAAGGAGCCGGAGAAGCCGGATCCTGGAGAAAACCCCCAGGAGCCAGACATCTGGAATGGGCCAGGTGAGTCTCTGGTGTGGGGCCGGTCATCCTCCTCTGTCCCAGTGTCCTGACTGGAGCTGCTGGGGCAGCCCCTCCTCTTGCAAACACCAGTCTGAGGAGGATTGGGAGCTGGGCAGGCTGCAAACCCCAGAACTCCTGCTGGAGGGGAGGTGTGAGGTGATGGTTGTCATCCCTGACATCTCCAGGGTGCCGTTGGGATGGTAAAACCACGGATTTGGGAGCAGCCAGGGGTGCCATCCCCACAGCTGGCATCACACTCCCTGGCACTGGCAGGGTTTGGGCCCATCCTGCGTCGCACCAGGGCACTTCACCAACATCCTGGCAACCACAAGAGCGACGCTGGGGTGGTTTGGTGATGGTTATCAAAACCCCAAGGAGCGAATTCAGCCTCTATCTCCCCCTGGTATCTCCACGCCAGGGCCGCGGGCACCGGGGCACCGGCGAGCCCGGGCTGGCCCTGTGGGCACCCCCAGCCCTATCACCCACTATCTCCAAAGCCACGGGGTTACAGGCATGTGCCACACGGGTTCACAGAATGCCGGGATGTCCGGGCTTGGAAGGGAGCTCTGGAGATCATCCAGCCCGAGGCAGGGACACCTGGAGGAGGTGACACGGGGACACGTCCGGGTGGGATCGGAATGTCTCCAGAGAAGCAGGCAGCTGTGCCAGGGCTCTGCCACTCTCCGTGGGAAGCTGTTCCTCATGTTGAGGTAGAACTCCCCGTGGTTTCATTCGTGGCCATCACTCCTCGATTGGGGTTGTTGGTTGTTCCACTGGGAACAGCTCCCGGCAGGTGGATGGGGATGGGACCAGGGGGACCTGGGACCCCGCCCAAGAGTGAACGTGCCACATTTCGGGCCCTGTTGGTGGTGGCCACACCCTGCTGCTCCCAGGGGAGCGGTGACCCCGCTGGAGGACTCCCTTCGGGGATGGATGCACCGGGCAGGTCCCTCCGTGTCCCCAAGGCCACCAGGCTGCGGGTGCCGCGGGAGCGCTGGGAAGGGGCGGCTGCCGACACACGTGCTGCTGCAGCTGCCCAAATCCCCACGGCCCGGCGGGAACCCCGCTCCCCCTTCCCGCCCCGGCCCAGGGGAAGCTGCTGCCGACCCCGCTGATATCCCGGCCCTTCCTGCGTGCCGGGCAGGAAGGAGCTGCGAGGCCACCCCCGGCTCCTCCTTATCTGCTCCCAGCCCTTTGCCCCCGGGGTCCCGGGGCAGGGCAGGAGGGGGCAGCGGCTCCAACCCCGCAGCTCCCCCCATTCCCCGTGGGCTCAGCCCACCGCGCAGCCCCTCGTACCGAGCTCCCGACAGGAGCCCGGCTGCTCCCCTTCCCCCCCCTTCCCCTCTCGCAGCGGGGTTATTTGCATTCTTTATGTAAAAGAGATTTTATTATCGGCCTCTGGCAGCCCATCTCTATTCTGGTAATTGGAGTGGTATTAATTTCGGTGTGGCCGGGAGCTGCTGGCGGTCCGGCGATGCCGCGCCGATAGGGTGTTCCTCTCGCACCAACCGCCGCGATACCCCCGGCTATCAGGAGCTCTGCAGGCTCGGCACTTATCGGGGATGGAGCTGGCGAAAAGGGAAGCTCGCAGCGGCTTCTGAATTTTCTGCTTTATCTGGCAGGATCCGCCGGGTGTCGGCGAGGATGCGCCGCGCCGGGGGGGGGGCCCGCCCGTCCCCCGGGGAGGTTTGGGGGGTCACTGGGTCACTCCCCGCTGGGGGTTGGTGCTCCCAAAGGTCATCCCGCTGTTCCCGGGGGGATGTGGCCTGCCGGGACCTCGCCCTGGCCCCACGTGGCAGGAGGGAGAAGGAGGGATTTGGTTTATCTTTGGAACGACCTTGCTCCCTGGAGGGGGCTGCAGCTGGTCTGGCTGACGGGCAAGTTCTCAGGAGGTGGAAGCTGAAATCCTGAACTTGGGAGCTTTTGTGGAAGTGCCACCCCTTCATCCAGGGTGGTGGGACACCCTGGCTCCGTTCTGCTTCCCAGTGGGATCACGGGATGGAGCATGGCCGTGCTTTGTGCTCACTCCATCCTCTGGCGGGACTGGAGGCAGGATGTCCATCCTTCCCAGATTCCCCCAAACCATCCCAAATTCCTTCCCCACAGCCCCTCCCTCCATGCCTCGGGTTTCCATCCTTCCCACTCATTTTGGTTTGCTCTGGAGAAGGGCAGGCAGCAGAGAATTTCGGGAGCACCCCCAGCCTCCCACTCCCATCCCAGGGCTGTCCCACCTGCCCCATCCCTGCCCGGCCAAGCTCAGCAATTCCAGCCAGCTTTCCCAGAAGGATAAAATGAAAAACCCTGGGAAATGTCACATGGAGCTGGGGCAGGAATGCAGCAGAGGACAGCCCTGCTGAGGGACAGGCAGCTCAGCCTCAGGATGAGCCACCAGAGAACTCCCACTGGGAGCTGCTGGAAGCCCCTGGGAATCCTGGATTCTTGCCTTTGCAGCAGGTGGGATGAAGCTTTTTGCTTTTGTCCTTGTGGGAACGCCACGGGCAGGGACAGGATTGGAGGAGCTGTGAGCAAACCCAGGCTGGCTTTTGCGTTATCCCAGCCAGCTGTGTCCCACCTGGGAATTCCCAGGGAATTCTTCACCCCCTTCCTTACATCCGCATCACTGCAGCTCCACCTTGCTGAACCCCAAGCCCTGCTGCTGTCTTGCCTTGTTTGGGCTTTATTTAATAATTAATCACTAATTATTAAATATTCATTTAATATCAATAGTTCCTCTGGGCGGTAACGATGCCTCTGGGTTGATTACTGAGCTCAGGCTCCTCTCCCAGTCCCCCAAACCCATCCTCACCCCCCGTGCTCCATATCGGGATGGCACACAGCAACTCCTCGTTTTTTTGGTGCATCTAATTAAAACTCCCAAGTCCTTTTTTTTTTTCCCCCCCTTTTCCTCCCAGCTCCCCCTTCCCTCGTGCTCCCGCTCCCCTTCAGTTGTGTTTATCTCCCGCTTCAATAATCTCCAGCTGCCCAGAGTTTGTCTGGAAACCTCAAGGTTTATTATCGGGGCGAGCAGGGCACAATGGGGGGGACGGCGGGTCCTGGGGGGGGACACGGCCCCCGCCACCTCTGCCCCGGCCCTGCCCCTCCGCCCTGGAATGTGTGGGTGGGAAAAATTCTTCCAGCTATTCCCTTTAATCGCTGGGAGCGGAGCAGCAGCGTTGTGGTGGTGGGAGATGGCCGGGGGATGGGGGGCGTTGGGATTCAGGGGATTGGCACCCCCGCTGTCCCAAAATCAGGGGGTGCCCAGCACCCTGAAATCCTCCCCCTGCCCGGCGTGTGTGCAGCAAACCCTCCTGCCACGTCCCCATCCCGATGGGGATGATCCCAGCAGTGACGGTGGCACCTGTCCTGGATTTGGGACATGGAGGAGCACCTGGCCCTGCTGGGGGATGTCCCACGTGTCCCTGTGTCTGGGGTCACTGCGGGGTGGAGGGGACAGTTTGGGGACACTGATATGGTGAAGGGATGCTCTGACTGGTCTGGGGATGTTGCTGAGTGGAAGGATGATCAGACTGGTTTGGGGACACAGCTGGGGTGGAGGGATGCTCAGGGATTTGGGGACAGTGCCAGTGTGGAGGGATGCTCATTGTCTGGGGGCAGTGCCAGTGTGGAGGGATGCTCATTGTCTGGGGGCAGTGCCAGTGTGGAGGGATGCTCATTGTCTGGGGGCAGTGCCAGTGTGGAGGGATGCTCATTGTCTGGGGGCAGTGCCAGTGTGGAGGGATGCTCATTGTCTGGGGGCAGTGCCAGTGTGGAGGGATGCTCATTGTCTGGGGGCAGTGCCAGTGTGGAGGGATGCTCATTGTCTGGGGGCAGTGCCAGTGTGGAGGGATGCTCATTGTCTGGGGGCAGTGCCAGTGTGGAGGGATGCTCATTGTCTGGGGGCAGTGCCAGTGTGGAGGGATGCTCAGGCATCTGTTCCCCTTTTCCCTTGGGAAGGACAGCAATGTCTTGCACTCTTGTGATGAGGGCCCTGAGGGCGATGCTGCCAGGCTGGTCCTGATTGACAGCTGTCAATCACTCTCCTTGCTGGATCTGAGGACCGGTGGGGATTTGGGGCTTGCACCCCCCCTCCTCCATCTGGGTACCCCCTCCCGAGGGTTCTCCCACCCCCCAGGGGCACTTGGGGCTGTGGCAGGGACCCCCCTGCGGTCCCCTCCCCTTTCCGGGCGGGATATCTTCCCTCTGCATCGGCTCCGGGGCCCCTGCATTCCCCTTCCTCCCCCTCTCTGGCTTCCTGCCCCCCCAGTGCCCTCTTCCCACTGCCTGGGCAGAGCCAGGGGTCCCAGCATCCCCGGGAGAGGGGACAGGGCAAGGACAGGGTGTCCCTGGCACAGGGGTCCCGCCACCCTGGCAGCCCCTGGGGAAGCCAGGAAGTTTTCCTCCTTCCCATCCTTCCTGAGTGCTCTCTGGTGTTTTTCCCAGTGTTTATTCCTGTCCCCAGCCCTGTGGTCACAGGTCCCGTGTGTTTCCTTGTTGTCCCTTGTGAGGAGGACCCCTGGGAACAGGGGCTGCCTTGGGATGGCAGCACCCCGGGCATGAGAACCCCTTGGGTTGGGGTCCAAGAGTGGGGACAGAGCAGGGACAGGGCGCCCCTGGCACAGAGGTCCTGGCAGCCCCAGGGAAGCCGGGACCTTTTGCTGCTTCCCATCCTCCCTGAGCCTCTTGTGATCTTCTTCCCAGTGTTTGTATCCACATCCCTGCAGGCACAGGTCCCAGTTATTTCCTGGGACGGGAACCCCTTGTCCTGAGGGATGACACCCCTGGGGATGGCAGCACCTCGGGGATGGGGACCCCTGGGGATGGGGACCCTCTGGAGAGGGGGACCCCCTCCCAGCCCCATCCCAGCAAGGCACAGCAACACCCCAAAGGCAAATGTCCCGGGAATGCTTATCAGCCCATCCTGCTGGGGCAGGGCACCCCGGCTTCCATGGGGTGATCCCGGGGAACACGTGGCACGGCCAGTGCCGCCCCGCTGCCAGCGCCTGCCAGCTGTGCCCCACAGCTGGCCAGCGGGCCCTTTCAGGGTGCAGCCCCTCCTGGGGGTGCAGCCCCCCTGTCCAGCCCCCCCGGGCACCGGGAGGTGCCCGCTCCGGGCACGGGGCAGGGCCCGGCTGCTCCATTATCCGGGGGCAGGGTTCAGCCCGATAAGGAGTCGCTTTTGGACTCGGGCAGCAAACAATCAATAAGTGGCGAGCGATGGGCAGGAGAGATAAAGGCAGAAATGCCCCCTCGGCTCCCGCCCCACCGAGGCGTCCCCAGCACCCCAAACCGGGGGGGCAGAGCCCAGCTCTGCCACAGCCATCCCCTCCCCATCCGCAGAGCAAGCCCAGGCTGAGCCCAAGCAGGCGCAGCCCAGCAAAGCTCGATTTAAACCCTCCTCACTCCTTTGTCGTCCCCAAGGCTGCCCTGATTGCTCGAGCACCCGGGACGGCAAAGCCGGGATAATCTCCTTAGCCCCTTTGGAGAGATTTCCCTTTGTGAGCGGAGGTGAAGAGTGGAGATGCTGCGTGTTCACAGCTTAAGACTCTTCCCAATCGGCTCCCTCCATCTTATCGGAGCGGTGCCATCACATCATTGCAGTAGTTGAGTTGTCAGGATTTATTCCTTCCGCCGCGCTCTCGCCGCTTCTAAAAACAGCAGCTGGGGCTGGGCCGGGGCCACGGAGGGGAACTGGGGGGAACTGGGGCTTCTCCAGCTTGGATTTCCTCAGGCAGGAGCAGGAGAGCCATGGGAGGTTGGGTACCCATTGATGGATCCATCCCTCCATCCCTCCATCCCTCCATCCATCCATCCCGCTGCCAGGCCAGCTCCTGCAGCCACCCACGTTTGCTCCTGGATGTTCCAGAGGTGCAGCCACATCCAGGCACCCACTTTTGATTTCCTTGCAGGAGGGAAGGGCAGAGGAGCACCAGACAAACCCACTCATCCCACCCCACCCCATTCCAAGCTGTTCCTGCACCTCTTTGCCTCAACTGCATCCACAGCACTTGAATCACATCCAAACTGTTTGGCCCCTTGGCAGGGATCTGGGCTCGGAGATCCCTCCATCCAAACATCCAAACATCACTCCATCCCTCCATCCCTCCATCCCTCCATCCCTCCATCCCTCCATCCCTCCATCCCTCCATCCATCCATCCATCCATTCTTCCATCCCTCCCCATTTCCCAGTCTCCATCACCAGGGCTGGTGCCAGGCCTGGATCTGGCACGTGGCCCCCCAGGCTGGCACAGGGCACTGAATTTAATGGGAGCAAGGCGGCCGATCCCGGGATGCAATCCCATGACACGCCAAGAGCTGTATTTATCCTGATAGTATCCAGGCAGCTGCAAACACTGCAGAGCCCTCCGAGCCCAGGTGCCCCCTGAGGAGCTGAGCAGTTGGTTTGGATGTGGTTCAAGTGCCGTGGATGCAGGTGAGGCAAAGGGATGCGGGAGCAGCTTGGAATGGGATGGGGTGGGATGAGTGGGTTTGTCTGGGGGCCCTCTGCCCTTCCCACAAGGAAAGCAAACGGGGGTGCCTGGGTGTGGCTGCATCTCCAGAGCTTCCAGGAGGAACTGGCCCAGCTTCCTGCTGCTCCCAGCAGTGCCATTCCTTTCCCTGGCCGTGGGAATGCTGTGGTCACCGTGCCCGTGGGCTCTGGCTGTTCATCACATCCCGTGCTGGAGGAAGGCTCAGTGATGCCTCCCTGGAATTGTGCATCCCCACAGGCTTCCTCCCTCCCCTGTGCCCACCCTGGACCCTCGGGATGGGGGGGAATGCGGGTGCCTGCTGTGCCAGCTTGGCCTCGGGGTGGTGACAGGATTAATCTTTGCTCCCGGCACAGTTCAGCCGATTCCTTTGGAATCTCGATGGGAAGATAAGCCGGGAGCAGCCCCGTGTCCCCTGGTGTCACACCAGGCAGGTGCACCTGGCTCTCCGAGGGCTTTTCCCTCCTTCCTCCCTTCCTTCTTCCCTTGCTTCCTTCCTTCCTGCTGCTTTTCTCTGCACCCCCGAGCAAACGGGCTGGTCCCTGCCCAATTTGGTTAATGAGCCGGGAGATAAGCCCTGCTCCCGAGATAACGAGGGACCGATGGCCAGGTGAGATACCTGGGGGGTGTTCACCTGCCAGGGCATCCCACAGGGAGCTGCAGCTCACGGACTTTGCTCCAGGACGCCGCAGGGGCTGGCAGCAGCTCTTCCCACCCTTGCAGGCAGCGGGATGTGGCTGGAGCCATGGTGGGATTGTCCCTGCAGCCTGGTGGTCCCCACGTGGGGACACAGCTTGCTGCCTTTGGGCTTTGTTCCCAACGTGGGACATGCAGCGTCTCCCAGGGGCCTCCCCATCATTTTCCCGTTCCCACTCAGCAGGCCTGTGTGTTCAGCTGGAAAAAATCGTCCTTTCCCTCCTTTTTTTCCCTCGCTGTGTTAACGTGGGTGCAGCGCAGGGGCTCTGGCAGCATCCCTGGCTGGCACAGGGACACTCATCCTGCTGGAGGAGCCCTCAGCACCACTGAGCAGGGGTTCAGCAGCGTTGGTGGGGTTCCAGCACCCCGTTTTGGGGTGGGTGGAGGCCACGGGGCGCTGGCAGGAACGGGGCCGGCTCCGGCAGCACTATTTTTGTCCCCCTGTCTGGAACGGTTTTCTCTTTATCAGCGCCTGCGTGTTTTCTCTGCTGGGGATTGATACACACAAGATGAAGTGCTCTGACATGGGAAGTGTCAGGCGAATGCTCTTATCTCAGAGACATGGTCTCCTGACCCAAACGCCGCTGATTACCAGTGAGACGGGGAAGGGGGGGCGCCGAGGGGGGGCACCCACAGGGGGACGTGGCCGTTGGGCTCCGCTCCCCAAAAAGCAGCCGGGATATTCGGGGTGGCAAAGCCAGAGGGGAGCCAGCAGTGCTGGGGCTCTCCTGGGGGTTTAGGGGTGGAGGGGAGCAGGGGATGCTGAGGCTGCAGGGAGTCCAGCACCCCGGCAGCACTTTGGGAATCAGACAGGGAGGTGCTGGAAATGTGGGACAGTGTGAGGGTCCCACTGCCCCGCTCAGCCCCGAGGCCACCCTGGTGGTCACTGCTCCCTGCCTGCTCCCCGTCCTTCACGGACCTGCTGTGCCCTTCCTCAGGCTCCGTTAGTGCCAGGGAGTAAATCCCAACAGCTCCTCAAAGGCCTCATCCCTCCTCCTCCTCCTCCCTGTGCTGATGTGGAGCTGATGAGGAAATGGGCAGGGGGATGCAGGGCAGGAGGATGCCAGGAATGTGGGGGATGTGGGCTGGGAGGATGCCAGGGATGCAGGCACAGCCCGTGCCATGCTCACTCCCAAAGCCCCTTTGCAGGGATGAAATCCCAGCTAGAAACAGAGCGGGGATCTCCACGGCCAGGGTGGCTTTGGGAGCGCTCCAAGGGCTCCCAGGCTGCGGGAGTGGGAGGGCAGGACAGGGGAGCCGAGGCAGAGCCCACCACCAGCAGTGCTGGGGGCTGTGGCCCAGGGATGGAGGGTGGCAGGGACCAGCCTGGTGACCCCAAACGCCTCGGGGAGCCTGGACACCTTCCCAGACCTCGCAGGGTGCTCCCCGGGGACATGCTGCCAGCAGTCCCCAGTGGCCCGGGGTGGACGGAGGGGACCCGTGGGTGCCAGTGGCACCTGGGGGGATGGCAGGTGACACCACCCAGCGCTCCCAGTCGCTCACCTCAGCTCACCCCAGCGCCGGGAGGATCCAGATGTCAGCCCTGCTAATAAACACATCAGATTTCAATCTCCGCAGCCATGGGATCGCTTTATCCTCCCCGCGCTCCCGGCTCCAAAGGCAATTTTGCCTTCAGCCAGCTCAGCCTCCTGCCTGCCCACGGCACCCGGGGCCGGCTGCATCCCCCTCGGGGCTTTGGGGGGCTCTCTGTCCTGGGGTGCCGGGGCGGGGGGTGATCCCGCGGTGCTCGGAGCAGTCCCGGCCGCACACGGGCCGGGTTTGGCTCGCTGTCCCCGGGGAGCAGCTCGGCTTTTGGGGGGCAGCAGCCGGCGAGGTGCAAGGCAGCACATCCATCTGGGTATTGGTTACCTGCCATCTTATCTGCGCTCCCAAAGACAAAGGCACAGTTAAAACATTTTCGAGCAGCCTTCATAGCGTATTCACATGTTATCTAACCCATTAAACCGGAGCCTTATCAGATAATCAAAGCCATTAAGCCCTGAAGCCGCTGCGACTTTGGGTGCGGGGATGGGAAACGCTCCTTCCGTTCCGGGGCCGTGCCGGGACCCCCGGGAAGGGGATGGATCCCCCCCCAGGACACCCACCAGCAGCTCCCGGCTCCAGCCGGGTGCCCACATCCCCCGAGATTTGGGGTGCTGCAGGCCAGGGGGTTTTGGGGCGCATCCCGCTGATGCCGTGCGTGTCTCCCCGCAGATGAGCTGGAGCTGGAGGTGCAGGATGGGCAGAGACGGGTGCGGACCCGCAGGAGCCTCCCCGAGGGCTTCTCCTGGGGCCCCTTCCAGGGCAGCATCCACAGCGAGCCGGCATCACCGGGGCACGGCGACACGGTAAGGAGCACCCCGAGGGGACGGTGGCAGGGCAAGTCCCGAGGAAGCAAATTCTTTGGGAAGAGAAGTCCTTGCTTGAGCTGCTCAGGCCTGGGAATCTCCTGGTCTGAGAGCCCAGGAGGTTTCCCTGCCAGCCCAGAGCATTCCCACAGGCAGGGGACAGGATGTTGCCATCCCCCCTGCACAGGCTGCTTGGTGGCACCTGTCCCCTCAGGGAGGAGATGGGATCTGGCTTTCCCACCTCAGATTTGCTCCCTGGGGACTCTGGTGGTGCCTGGAAAGGACAGCAGCCGTGGGGAAGGGGCAGGAGGGGAGCACCGAGGGGACACTGCGGGGCTGGTGGCTGCTGGTGGCTGTTGGTGCCAGCACCGAGGGGAGCAGCAGAGGAGGGAGGTGTCCCTGAGTGTGACCCTGGGTGTTTGTAGGCTCTGGATCCTCCATCCCAGCCACATCCTTCCCTCCGTATCCTCCCTGCCCCAAGGCAGCTCCAGCCCAGGATCCTCAAGCCCTGGCTCCATCCCCACCTCTTCCTCCTCCTCCTCCTCTCTCCTTTGCTCTTTTTTTTCCCTTTTTTTTTTCTTTTTTTTCTAAGCTCAGGCCCGTTTATCTTAGCTGAATTAAATCCTTGATTAACCCTTATCTGCCCAGTTTGGCTCCCTATCTCCCGGTTGGCGCCGTGTGTCCAGACACCCGGTACAGGATGATTGATTTCCCGAAGATACGCGCAGCTTTTTTTCTGATACTTCATTTATTGTCTAAATATTTTTGCTCCCATTTCAGCAGCTCCCTTATCGAGGCCGGCTGATGATTCCCAGCCCTGCTCTCCTCTGCCACTCTCCTCCCTCCCTATCTCTGCTCAGGGAAGGGAGGAAGGAATTGCAGCCCCATCCCTGATAGGGGCTGTCACCCTCAGGTCCCTTCCTCTTTGTTGCTGGCGGCGGTGGGGGGGTGTGTAGGGGGTCTCCCCCAAATCCTGTCTGGCTCTTCTCTTCATCTCCATGTGGGATTTGATCCCAGCCTGGGGTTTTGGTGGGAGCTGGGAGCACTGGGTGGCTTTAATATTCACACGGTGGAGCAGCATGTGTCCCCATCGCCTGCTGATGGAGAAGGAGAAAGAAGGGGAGGGGAAAGAGGAGGAGGAGAAGGAGGAGGAAGATGCCTGCCCACCCTCACCTGATCCCGCAGGCTTCCCCCAAAAGATCCCTGCTCGGGAGGGTGTGGAAACCCTCTGGCAGACAGCTCGGGGGTGCCAAGGGAAGGTGAAGCCCCTCTGGGACTGTGTCCCGAGCCCACCCGTGCCCCGTGTCCCCCCCGGGCCGGGCTGCGGGAGGGCAGGGGCCGCGGATGCGCCATCCCGGCGGATGCGGAGCAGATAGAGTTTCCGATGGTTATCAGCCGCTGTGGAGCCGAGACAGCGACCTCTTTGTTCCAGGGAGAACAAGGAAGGGCTTCACACCGGGGCTGGGGCCGCCGCGGGGAGCCGGGGTGGGCACCCTGAGGTGCTGGGAGCACCTTGGGGTGCTGCAGGCTCCTGGGCAGCGCGGGCACCCCGCTCCACCGGGGGGTACCCGCAGGTCTCCCCGTGCCAGGAGCAGAATTCCAAAGGGATGCTCCTCTCCCCGAGGGTGCTCCGCCCATGTGGCACCAGCAGTGCCCATCCCTGTGTCCCGTGCTGGGGGTCCCAAAGCCCCCAGCCCCATTTCCCGTGTCCACAGGGGTGAGGGGCTTCCCCCAGCACCGTGAGAGGTGCACACCCGTGTGCCAGTGTGTCACACCCGTGTGCCAGTGTCACATCTGTGTGCCAGTGTGACACACGTGTGTGCCAGTGTGTCACATCCGTGTGCCAGTGTGTCACACCCGTGTGCCAGTGTCACATCTGTGTGCCAGTGTGTCACACGTGTGTGCCAGTGTGTCACATCCGTGTGCCAGTGTGTCACACCCGTGTGCCAGTGTGTCACACACCTGTGCCAGTGTCACACCCGTGTGCCAGTGTCACACCCGTGTGCCAGTGTGACACACATATGCCAGTGTCACACACGTGTGTCACACCCGTGTGCCAGTGTGTCACACCCGTGTGCCAGTGTCACACCCGTGTGCCAGTGTGTCACATCCTTGTGCCGGTGTGTCACATCCATGTGCCAGTGTGTCACATCCGTGTGCCAGTGTGTCACACGCGTGTGCCAGTGTGTCACACGCGTGTGCCAGTGTGTCACACGCGTGTGCCAGTGTGTCACACGCGTGTGCCAGTGTGTCACACGCGTGTGCCAGTGTGTCACACGCGTGTGCCAGTGTGTCACACGCGTGTGCCAGTGTGTCACACGCGTGTGCCAGTGTGTCACACGCGTGTGCCAGTGTGTCACACGCGTGTGCCAGTGTGTCACACCCGTGTGCGAGTGTGTCACACATGTGTCGGGGGCTTCATCACGCTGCCAGCACTCGGCTCCTGGCAGTGATAAGGCCCCAACTGGCTGTGACTGTCAGGCTGAGTTGGAGGGGTTGGAAATATTGGGATGGATAATTAGATTTCATATCGTTACTGCAGCAGCCATCGGAGGATCAGGGAGATTAATTCCCCCCCCTTGTGCTCATTAATATTCATTAGAATGCAGGGAGGCTGAGCTGGGCATGGGCTGAGCAGGGAGTGCTGGGACCCCCTGGCAGCCCCTCAGTGTGACCCCGGCCTGTTTTGGGGAGCAGTGGAACCCCCTGGCAGCCCCTCAGTGTGACCCCGGCCTGTTTTGGGGAGCACTGGGACCCCCCTGGCAGCCCCTCGGTGTGACCCCAGCCCGATTTGGGGCGCA